>UESW01004050.1:517037-661081 GCA_900491605.1 Calamus simplicifolius
CCTACATATTGGCCAGGCAAGCTGAGCAAGTTTACTATGTTATGGATCCCATGGATCCTAACTGGCAAGTTGCAGTTAAAATGTCAAGGAGGGGGGTGTATCAAATTGAAGATAATGAGCCAGATATTGATGCATTTGCTCAGCAAGTTCTTGACCAAAATGTAATATTTCAACGTGATGAGGATGTCAACTGGGTTAGAGAGACCGTTGAAGGAGATACTATCGACTTGCATGACCAGTGAACTGTTCTCCTTTTTTTCTTCTCAATTTTGCTTAAGAATATGTTTGACTTTTTGTTTACGAATGGTTTTAGTTATTACTTGCAATTTATTTATCTTATGATACGTTAAAAAGATATGTCCGGACGTAAGAGGAGAGAGCGTCCACACACGATGGACGAGTTTTTACATCATAGCCAGGCTCGTTCGCCGACGAGGGACCCTAGTCGACGGATGCCTACGGACCATGATCCACAGACACCTGCACCGGCACGATTTAGATCTTCCCAGTCCATGCCAGTAGGGCCTTCTCCATCTACAGTTGGTGCATCGACCTCCGCACATACTGGTATAATTTCATTTTTATGTTTAACAATTATATAAAATAATTTTAGTTTTATTTAACTAATAAGTTTATTGTTTATAGCTTCTACTACGACGAGTTCATCTTCCAGTAGGGGTAGGGGCCCAGCTAGAGGGATTCCTTCATGGAATGCTGGTACCCGTTATGATGTGCAATTTGACGACACATTTCATCCAGTTGGAGAAGGGGCTCGCCCCTTTATCAGCCAGTTGGGGCATATGGTTCGAGACCCACATAGATTTCCCCTGACTATGCTTGATTGGACTGCTTTTCCTCAGGATACGATAGATCGACTCTGGGGGGAGGTTAAGGTAAGCCGCTGAGTTCTATCTTAGCTTCAACGTTATTATACGATGTATCAAAATTTCTTATCCTAAAATTTCTTATCCTACGCAGGACAATTTGAGGTCATGTCCTGATGATTTTCGTCCAGTTTGCTTGGCAAAGTGTCGAAAGTTATGGAAAGACCACAAGAATAAGGTAAAGAAAGAGCATTGGGAGAAGAATGTGGACGACCCAGACCTTCTTCAGCGAGTCCCAAGGGGCATTCTCCCCGCACAGTGGCCTGAGTTGGTCCGGTACTGGTCGAGTGAGAAGGCAAGGGTGAGTAGTTCAACCTATTTTTTGTTAAATTCATATGAAACATTCGGTGTAAACTTATAAACACGACCCAAAATGAATGCAGGAAGAGGCAGAGCGAAATTCTCAAAATCGCTCGATGCAGGGCCCTACTCACAGGCTTGGGACTCGACACGTTACGCAGATCCGGCACGAGGTAAACTGTCACGTTAAACCATACGTATTTTGATTGTTGTAGTGTGTATTCATATATGTAGATGACATGATTTATCCTTCGACAGTTACGTGAGCGGGGTGCACCCACCGACCGGATGTCTGTATGGATGGCGAGTCGCAGTCTCGACCATCCTGAGGTTGCAGCTCTTGTAGTAAGTATTTACCTTTACGCAATACTTTTTTAACCTATTATGAGATTTATTGATTTACTATTCTAATTTGGTTGCTTTCTTGCACACAGGCCCAGTTTGAGGCTCGATTGGCCGAGCTGCCAGAGGAGGAGCGACAGGTAGTTGCTAGGCGGGATGAGATATTCCACACCATCATAGGCCAGGATGGGCACGTATACACACTTACATACGGCACGGGCATACCACGTTCGACTATCATGCGAGCGGAGTCATCCCAGGGCTCACGCATGCGAACTGACGAGATGGCTGAGCTGATCCAGTCTCTTCACCAGCAGATGGACGCGCGTGTCGAGGATCTTCGGGTAAGGATGCAGGTTGCGATGCAGGCCGAGGTGCAGGCTCAGGTACAGGAGCAGGTGCAGGCATTTAAGGCGGAGCTACATCATCGACTAGCTCAGAGTGGTGTCCCTATAGCTGATGATTCAGATCCACCGATTCATACTCAGGTTCATAATTGAAGGCATCTGTATTTAAATTTAATTTAATTACTTTTAAAATATATATTATTTATTTCTGTTGTTAATTATATACTGTAATATTGTAGGCCCCAGACGCTGGCAGTAGTCACCAGGCGAGACATGACTCAGTTGGTGAGGGCTCAAATGAACATAATCGGGTATGAGTTTATGAATATGCTTGATCCAGTAGCATCAATTTTTCTCATTATTTCTGTAGTTGTTTTATGCTGCAAATGTTTTTCGTTGATTCAAAACACGATAGATGACAGTTCGTATTTTTCGTTGATTCAAAGTGATCAGATTGCAGGTGCAACAACAGATTGCTATGTACATTAGTCAGCATGCCCATTAAGAAACAAAATCATGTTATCATATACTGCAATGATTTTTTTACGATGAAACTTTAATTACTTTATCATTGGACTTTCCCTAGGGATGCATGACTGTGCCTTTTGATTTGGTGACATGACAGGCTTGGTAACATCCATCCGTATGAGACATCTCAAACCATTTGAGTAGTCTATTAAAACTGCAGTCAGGAGACTGGACCAATCTAATGGAGAGTTGGATTGGTTTACCTAAAATGAGCCTAATAACTTGCCACTTAACTGGCCCATCACTAGATGTCATGTCAGCAGAATCACATGGCTCCTGTACCTTGTTGCTTTGACTTTAGGTTCGCTGCAACAGCTTTCATGTGATTTCTATTTACAAGCTCACTTGATGTGGGACTGAGACGCGAATTGATATGATTCAGTATGAAATGTACTATATTGGTCAGGTAAATCGGGAGGCCCCAACCTATAAACCACACTATCAAGCCAAACCAAATGGTCTAATATGGTACAAAGCAGTTCGGGATCGATTTGAGGTGATTTGGCCTATGTTAAATCATTGAACCATACTAGTTCTGGAATGATTTGGTATAGTTTGCCCAGAACTTTGGTTCGATACAGTTTGGCCATATCTAACAAATTAAAAATATATTTATTGCATTAGAGTTTTTATTAAAAATAAATTGCAATCATTGCCTACTGATTAACTAACTGCTGTACTCTAGCTCTGCCATCATATAGGTCCATGAAAAAGAATGTAGATCAAATCTGTTTAATTATATTTATATTTTATTGACTAATAAATTTAATTTTTTGTTTCAGGTTGATTGACTGGTGCTGCATTGGGACAACTGTTTTCTTTTTTTTTTGTGAAAATTGTATTAGATATTTTTTTTTTTGGATTGTAAATCAAAGACGTTGTAGATTTATTAATATAATAAATTGTTTTTTTTTAGTTTATACTTTTATTGTGTGTGTACAATTTAATTTTAATATTTAGTTTATAATTTTGTAAAATAGGTACAGGTACCCAAACAAAAAAAATTCAATAACCAAAATAAAATGAATTAGAAAAAAAAAATCCACTATTAGCGACCGCCTAGGCGTCGCAAAAGGCTTAAAAGGACGTCGCCTTTACTTCTTCAGAACAGAAAATAGAAAATGCTAAAATTAAAATATATAGTATTAGCGACCGCCTAGGCGGTCGCTAAAGGCGTTCAGGCGGTCGCTAATAGTCAGAAAATAGAAAATAAAAAAATAAAAAATATATAGTATTAGCGACCGCCTATGCGGTCGCTAATAGTCAGAAAATAGTAAATAAAAAAATAAAAAATATATAGTATTAGCGACCGCCTAGGCGGTCGCTAAAGGCCTTCAGGCGGTCGCTAATAGTAAAATTTTGCCTCCCGTCAAGCGGTCGCTCAAGCGGTCGCCAATACTATAGCGACCGCCATTGGCGGTCGCTAAAAGTCTTTAGCGACGAGTTTCTGGCGGCCAGCATGTGGCGGTCGCTAAAAATTATTAGCGACTGCTTTTTAACTTTTAGCGACCGCCTATGGCGGTCGCTAAAAATGTTTTTTCTACTAGTGTAGAGCCGAAACTAGCATGCAAAGACAAGTGCAAAGATAAAGAGTTCTACACTCCTTTCGCTTGGCAAATGCAAAGGCATGTGGTTGCATAAGCTCAGGAGTGTGAAAGGCATCTGATGGGGCCAGTATACCCCATGGGTAATGGTGATCGCACTCGGACCAGACCCCCCAGTCGGCCACTCGGGTTGGCCCTTCCAATCGGCCTTGGCAAGTTAGCCTCTGCCTCGGCCTCGGCAAGTCAGCCTTGGCCAGTTAGCTTTGGCCTTAGCCTTGGCCAGTCAGACTCGATCTCGGCCAGTCAACCTCGGCTAGTCAGCCTCGACCAATCTAACTTGGCCTCGGCCAGTCAGACTCCGCCAGTCGGCCTCGACCTCGGCCAATCAAACTCGGCCACGATAAGTCAACCTTGGCCTCGACAAGTCAACCTCGTCCTTAGCCAATTAGACTCATCTAGTCAGCCTCGGCCTCAGCCAGTCAGACTCGACCTTGACCAGTCAGCCTCAGCCTTGGCCTTAACCAATCAGCCTCGGCATGGACAGTCGGCCTCAGTCTCCCTCTGAGGCAACAAAGGCTAAGCTAACAACGTACCACCCATACATGAAATAAGACATGCACTTGGATGGGTCATGACCACCCATGCTATAAGTTGCTCTTCCTAAGGATTATCCATGCACGTGTTCATGACTTTGAGAGGAGAAGTTGATGAGCCTAGAGAGACGACACCCAATCAATGGTGGTGATCAACCACCCACCTAGGTATGACTCATTGAAAGGCCCACGTGCCTAGCTCCAGTACTCTAACACTCACCACTGTCCGCATGTCTCCCACGACCCAGAACAGGACAACAGATGTGCAACATGGGTGACATATCTGGCGAATGCCATAACGGCCACCGATGCCCTGCAAGCTTGCAACAGCCTGCAGCCGCCGTCCAAATTAAGCAGCACCCACTATCTCTATTGCGACCACCCACTCCTGATAGAATCTAGCCTACCAACCATAAATGCTCTAACAATCAATTCTGCTGCAAGCCATATTCTAGCGTTTAGTCACGCTACATGCTCCAAACTTCAATAAAATGAATAAGAGAAGAAAGCCAACAACAACTCCTACACGCTCATATATGCTTACACAGAGCGGCTATTGCCTAGAACACTAATTTGAGCATCGAAGAACTCTTAATAAAATATCTGGTCCCTAGGATTTTTTGCAAGCTCTCGATTGAGTGAAGCCCATCGAAAGATCCTTGGTATGCCGAAGAAGATGATCGAACCCTTGCGGACGATCGAGGAGAGTGATCTAGCGCCAACACATATGATATATTTGCTTAATATTAATGCTTGTTTCAACAACAGTCCTGGATCTCAAAGCTTTCACTTTAGCTCTTTTACCATAAAAATATTATAACTTATGTTCTAATATTTAAATAAGCATCTCATCATTAGTTATAGGAGGGCCTCTCTCTTCAGGTTACTGGATAACTTTATAAACCATATAATAGTATAAATAATTTAGAGGTACAAAAGACCTAATAACGCATACAAATATTTATAGATAAAAATTAATATTTTCTACACATTTTTATTATTCTAAAATTTTCAAGTCCTTAACCCCTATGATAACAGACTACATCCATCTGATCAATTTGACCCTTTCTTTTTCTTAAAAAATAGTATTATTTATAAAGTAGTTTGTATAAAGGTAGGTCCTACAAAATATCACAAAATAAATGATATGGCATTATTTAGTTTATTTGTTAAATCTTGTTCGGCAAAACTAAGAAATCATGAAATCTAAAATGTAAATTTAGAAAAAAAAGAGATTTATTATCTACTTTTTTTATAATTTTTTTTGAAAAATATGATTATCTAAAAATATTAGATATCCCCAAACGATTACATAGCAATTGATTCTACCCTTTGGGAGTAATATTTTATTGATAAGTAATATTTTAAGCAATCCTATTCACTTGAAGCCACAAGCATCTATGAGAGAAAAAAAATTCAGAGGGCCGGACAGAATCTCAGTTGAGACTGAAATGAGCCCCATACGGAAACGAACTGAAGAATAAAGAAAAAAAGAAAAAAAAAAAATTGAGCCCCATGAGGAAAACGAAATGAAGAATAAAGGGATAAAAAAGAAAAGGTAACAAACCAACGAGCAAAAAATCAACAGTAGATCCCGATCCACATGTTAAGAAAATTGGCAAATAATTATTAGCGCACAAGATAAAGCAAGATTTATATTTTCTTTTTTCCAAGAACGTTATTCCAAAATTAAAAAAAATAATAATCCTTTTCCGAAAGAGAAAATTTGTTTAAGATTTATTTTTATTTTTTCTTTTATTTTGGAAAGTTATTTCAGACGTTTTTATAAAAAATATTAGTCGCTTGTTTTTTTCAGAAGATTCTAGATCTTTTATACTACTTGTTTGAAAAAACATTTGAGACCATTGTTCTAAAAAGAATATCTATTCTTTTTATTAGAAATATTTATTTGGGAATTGTGTTAGAAAATATCTTCTTTTTATTATAAAAGAAATCAGTTTGGATTTTCTTTTTCCTTACTGCAGATGCTGTTTCAAATCTCTTTTTTGAAAAATTTCTTTTCTTAAAAAAATTCAGAATTAATAAATTCCAGAAACCTATCTTATCTATTAGACAGGCAGGGCACCTCAAACTAGAATAAAATTTCATTATCTGATGCAGGGAAATTAATTGCTGTCCAAAAAATACAATTCTAAATCAATTCTAAATGTGAGACCTAGATAGTAAAAGAATCTTCTCATTAATCATATTGAGGAAGAAGATTGACATCATCAACATATAAAAGCATACTCTCTTGAAAAAAAAAAAAAAAAAAAGCAAGAAGCAATATGGATCAGAAATTCATGAAGCTATCTAATGGACATCAAAACATTGTTATGATATAAACTTGCATCTATTGACAACGTTAAATTCACAATGCAGTTTTAAATACTTATACAGGCAGTAAGCATTCATTTGGAAGATAAAATCAACTCTTAGCGACAATTATGAGGAAGAGCATCTTCAGACATCTTGGAAAATGACATAGCTAGAAAGGAATAGAAAGAATACCAGACATCTCCTAAACTGCACTCACATTCTCCATCTTCTTGAGACTGGGGGTAAACCACATCGCCGGCATGATATGTCCTGAAGGCTTCTCGCAGCCGGAGGATAAGAACTCAAAGCTCATAATGGGGAAATATTTCTCTATCGTCGATCATATAGAAACAGCCCTGACGGTAGAGAATGGAGAAAAGGATCTCAGCCAAATCGGTGAGGAACACCATCCATTCCACGTCCCGCGGTCTACAGAAGACGATGTCTCGAGAAATTCTTCCCTCGATGATCACGACGCAGTCACCATCGGCTGAATCAGGGTGTGACTACAAGAAGCCAAACGTGAGGAAGAATCTACGATTGCCGGAATAGAGATCGGTGGTGGGAGGGAGGGAGATTTGGGCTCTGGTGACGGGATTGAACAAGGAGAGTTGGGCTGTCGCGGGGTCGAGCATGACGAACCAACCGTGTGACGAGGTGAGGATCAGCTTCTCATGAGCTTCAGGGAGGGAGACGGTGAGGATGGAGTTGAAGGAGAGGCTGAAGAAGGCTCGGTCGTCGACGGAGGGGTCGTAGGGCAGAAGCGGCGGCGGCGGAAGCGTCACCAGGTGCGGTAACGCGACGGAGCGGCATGCCCTGCACACGGAGCGGAATCGGATGTGATCGGATATGTTGCTGATGGCCTTCTTGGTGATGATCTCCAAGAGATCCAGATGGAGTTGAGACCATGACGATTGCGATCTTTCTCACGTTCCCTCGGAAGACGATGCCACCGCCGATACGAGACACGGAAAAGGAGGAAGATGAGCCAAATGGGGATTATTTGTCTGAATTTTCTCTTACAATGTGGCTTCTTTTCACAGGCATTGCAACTTTAAACCAGCAACAAACTTTAGGTGGCAAGCTCGGCCAAGGGCAATGCGGTCCTTACGAATGTAGGAAAAAATCAATGGGTTGGAATTTTTAAAAGGTGAAATTTAGGTATGGTTCATTATGTTCATGTCCTTCGATTTGCTTCTTATCTCTTTCCTTCTTTCCTTCTCCATCGTCACTAGATGCTTATATGGAGGTTCAGATATCACTAAAAAAAATAAAGGAAAAGTCTTGGTACACCGCCCCCAGTGCAGCAAGTCCTACGTAGGCTGCACCGCCTCTCCTGATTGGTCCATATGGATCCTACGTGGCCTGACATTGCAGGACGGGATAGCTCTGATACGATGTTACGTTCTAATCGTGACGTCCATTAAAAGTGCTTTGCCTTTATTTTAAGAATAGTGTGCAGACAAAATACCCCTTCCCTCCAGCCTTTTCCTACCGCTATTTTTTCTTGGATTACATCTATGCAAGAAAAACTCTTTCTTTCCCCTCGCTCTGGCTTTCGGGTGCAAGGAATCAGTCCAAGGTTTGAGCACGATCTTAAGCCCTCGCTCTGAGAGTCCGATCGAAAGAAAATATTTCAGCTCGAGGCTGAAATACCTAGCTACTGAAGGCTTCTTCAAAAACTTCTAGAGAAAATGTCATCCGCAACAGGAAGTAAAAAGTCTTTGTTCCCACATCTTTTTATAGTTCCTTTATTACACCAATTGTTTTGGTCGTTAGAGGAAGTTAATGCATTAGGAAACCGTTTAATACCTTGAGTTTAGTATTTTTCTGCACGAATGTCATACTCTTCTAACTAGGATGTTATATCTTATGAACTAGAGTGTCGTCAGAGTGTCTCGGCCTATATTCCCCATTATTCCTTGTTCATATAGCTCTAGTGTCCTCATTTTACAACTCTGGAGAGAACGGCCACGAGATCCCAAGAGGAATTCGGCCAAAAATCCTTCGTGACACCCCAATTGAAACCTTACGACACCCTAGCGACAATGCTACGACACCCGGGCTTATAACTAACCATGGAGAGAATCCCCGCGACACCCCATGATGAATTCGACCGAAAATCCTTCGCGACACCCCAATTGAAACCTTACAACACCCTAGCGATAATGCTACGACCCCAAGAGCAATTCGGCCGAAAATGCTTCGCGACACCCAAGTTGAAACTTTACGACACCCTAGCACCAATGCTACGACACTGCTTATAACTGACCATGGAGAGAAGCCCCGTGATACCCCAGGAGGAATTCGGTTGAAAATCCTTCGTGACACCCGAGTTGAAACCTTACGACACCCTAGCACTAATGCTACAACACTCGTGCTTATAACTGACCATGGAGAGAAGCCCCGTGACACCCCAGGAGGAAATCGGCCGAAAATCAGTGATGATATTCCAGCTGAAATAGTATGACATCCTAGTTATAAACCTAAGACACCGTTCAAGAAATTGCCCGGAACACCCCAGCTTTATCGTTAAGGCACCGTAGGTTTAAACTTATGACACATGTGGCCTTACACCGGATAATGAAGAAAAGCCTTGTGATATCGTAGGAGGAAATCAGCCAAAAACCAGTGAGGACACCCCAGCTGAATTATTACAACACCCAAGTTACAAACCTAAAACACCTGTTCACGCTTAGGGGAAAAGCTTTAAGACATCCCAGGAGTAAATCGGTCGAAACAAAGCTACGACACCTCAGCTTGACAGTTAAGACACCGTAGGTTCAAACTTATGAAACTTGTGGCTTACAACGGATTCTAATGAAAAGCCTCGTGACATCGCAGGAGGTAGTTGGCCGAAAAACAGTGAGGACACCCCAGTTGAATTATTATGACACCCAAGTTACAAACCTATGACACCCGTTCACGCTTAGGAGAAAACTTTACGACATCCAAGAGGAAATCGGTCGAAAACCAATGACGACATCCAAGCTGAAATAGTACGACACCCTAGTTACAAACCTAAGACATCCGTTCATGCTTAGGTGAAAAGCTTTACGACATCTCAGGAGAAAATCAATCGTAATCGTAATAAAGCTATGATACCCCAGATTTACTATTAAAACACAATAGCATCGAAGCAGTCGCAAGTTCTTCTATAATTATAATTATTAGTCATTGCAAATTTTCTTTACAATTTCATACGGAAATGCTTTTTTGCGTTTCTAGACGGACCTCTATGGTCTCTTACCTTTCTCTTCTTCACACTTGTATGCTCAAAAAGGGATTTCAGAGATCCACCAGAGTCGGTCTTTAGCATTCCCTTGGCAGTTTGCTTTTCAACATCTTCATCGGAGCCATCGAGCCGAAGTTTGATGCTAAAGGCGAAAGTCAACTCATCTACCTCCGATGTCATCATGGGCGAAGCTTTCTTAAACTTTCTTAAACTACCTTCGATGTTGTCTACCCTTCATGTGGTTGCAGGCAATACTCATCCTTTCCCCTTTTATAGCCATCGAGTTGGGGGATGGGGGACAGAAACCATTACTGAAGAGAGTGTCGAGAAACCAAATCTCATCGAACTCAATGTTCCAATCCTCAATTCGGAACAAGTATCGGCCATGCTAGCATTTTTGTTATAGTAAATCGAAATGTCTCTCCTCGCATGACGGAATGAGCACTTTCCAATTATTCAATCGGCCACTTGGCGCCCGTGGTTTAAATGCACGCTGAATGGATAAGCTTTACGACGTCCCAAGAGGAAACCGACCGGAAGTATTACGACACTCAAATTATGTTCACCCAAAAAAAGATCTACGACGTTGAAACACTACGATACCCAAGCGACAACGCTACGACACCCGTGCTTATAACAGACGCTGGAGAATAGCCCCGTGATACCCCAGGAGGAATTTGGCCAAAAATTCTTCACAACACCCCAGTTGAAACCTTACGACACCTTAGCACCAATGTTATGACACCCGTGCTTATTACTGACCATGGAGAGAAGATCCACGACACCCCAGGAGGAAATCGGCCAAAGACCACTGACGACATCCAAACTAAAATAGTACGACACCCTAATTACAAACCTAAGACATCCGTTCATGCTTAGGGGAAAAGCTTTATGATATCTGAGGAGAAAATCAATCGTAATCGTAATAAAGCTACGATACCATAGATTTACTATTAAAACACCATAGTTACAAAGCAGTCGCAAGTTCTTCTATAATTAAAATTATTAGTCATTGCAAATTTTCTTTATAATGTCATTCGGAAATGCATTTTTGCGTTTCCAGACGGACCTCTATGGCCTCCTCCCTGTCTCTTCTTCACACTTGTATGCTCAAAAGGGATTTCAAAGCATTCTTTGATGGCGCCTTACCCATGGCTCTCTGAGATCCACCATAGTCGGTCTTCAGTATTTCCTTTGCAGTCTGCTTTTCAACATCTTCATCGGAGTCATCGAGCCGAAGTTTGATGCTAAAGGCGACAGCCAACTCATCCGCCTCCGATGTCGTCATAGGAGAAGCTTTCTTAAACTATCTCTCTCAATCAAATAGAACCCTTCGTGTGGTTGCAGGCAATACTCATCCTTTCCCCTTTTATAGCCATCGAGTTGGGGATGAGGGACAAAAACCATTACTGAAGAGAGTGTCGGGAAACTAAATCTTGTTGAACTCAGTGTTCCAATCCCCGATTCGGAACAAGTATCGGCCATGCTAGCGTCTTCGTTATAGTAAATCAAATTGTCTCTCCTCGCATGATGGAATGAGCACTTTCCAATTATTCAATTGGCGACGTCGCGCTCATGGTTTAAATGCACGCTGAAGGATAAGCTTTACAACATCCCAAGAGGAAACCGGCCGAAAAAAGATCTACGACACCCCCTGCAATTTGAGTGATGGGTGAAGGTGAATAGTCGAGAGTATTACGACACCCAAGTTAAAGAAATACAACATCTTGTTAAAGAAATATGATACCCCAGTTATGTTCACCCAAAAAAGATCTACTATGTCGTAGTTGAAACATTAAGACACCCTAGCGACAACGCTACGACACCCGTGCTTATAACGGACGCTAGAGAAAAACCCTGCGACACCCGTGCTTATGTCGTCGGTCCCCGCCTTAGTAGTCCCCGCACGGGTGTCATCGCATTGAAGCTAGGGTGTCGTCAGATGAGAGCTGGGGTGTTGTAATAGCCTAAGTCGGAGATATCGTCGGTCCCGCCTTAGCAGTCCCCACATAGGTGTCGTCGCATTGAAGCTAGGGTATCGTCAGATGAGAGCTGGGGTGTGTAATAGCCTAAGTCGGAGATATCGTCGGTCCCCGCCTTAGCAGTCCCCGTATGGGTGTCGTCGCATTGAAGCTAGGGTGTCGTCAGATGAGAGCTGAGGTGTCATAACAGCCTAAGTCGGGGATGTCGTGGGTCCCTGCCTTAGCAGTCCCTGCACGGGTATCGTCGCATTGAAGCTAGGGTTTCATCAGATGAGAGCTGGGGCATCGTAACAGCCTAAGTCGGGGATGTCGTCAGTCCCGCCTTAGCAGTCCCCGCACGGGTGTCGTCGCATTGAAGCTAGAGTATCGTCAGATGAGAGCCGGGGTGTCGTAACAGCCTAAGTCGGGGATGTCGTCGATCCCTGCCTTAGCAGTCCCCGCATGGGTGTCGTTGCATTGAAGTTAGGGTATCGTAACAGCCTAAGTCGGGGATGTCATCGGTCCCCGCCTTAGTAGTCCCCGCACAGGTATCGTTGCATTGAAGCTAAGGTGTCATCAGATGAAAGTTGGGGTGTCGTAACAGCCTAAATAGGGGATGTCGTAGGTCCCCGCCTTAACAGTCCTTGCTCGGGTGTCCTCGATTCAAAGCTACGGTGTCGTTATATTAGAGTTAGGGTATCGTAACAGCCTAAATCAGGGATGTCGTTGGTCCCCGCCTTAACCATCCCCGCTCGGGTGTCGTCGCTTAAAAGCTAAGGTGTCGTTACGTCAGAGCTGGGGTGTCGTTACAGTGCAAGCGTATTCATAAATAGCAACACAAGAGTCTCTATTTGGCTGCCGAGATGAGCACTTCATTTGGCTGAAAAAGAAACCCTAGTTACAAAGCAACGACAACTGTGCTTAAAACAAACTCTGTCGATGAGACTAAGATACCCTAGTTACAAAGTTACGACACCCGTCTTTTATATATGATTCTGTGTTAGTTGACTTAATACATAAGCATCAAACTCATCCATCAAAGTTTTGGAAGGTGGTACAATTCTTTCTATTCCTCACCAGTGTTAATTGACTGCATAAAAGTCTGCATGTTGCTTGAACCAGCTCTTATTTCATTTTGCATTGGGGGAGCGTCAACGGATGCCTTGACCATATATTTCCTTGATCTTTTTGACTTCTTCTCGACTGCACTCTTTAATCTGTTCTCTCTTGGGCGACCTTTCATTCTAATTTTCTCAGGATCTTGAATAACAAGTTGTGTACTTGCCTTAGCTGCGCAGTTAGCATCCACAACAAATTTGAATATTGGTGTTAGACCATCCATCACTAAATTAAATGCATCTTCAATATGGAGGCTATCTCTGCGAGCTTCATCATCCGATGACTCAGCAAACTATATCTAAATCAATAATGTAATGTTATCGAAAACATACATTAAGACATTTCAAATAAAAAATTATCACTGCATACCATGATTTTTGTGTGCTTTTATCACAACCTTCGGTATTGCTGTCAAAATCGTCGAATTGGTATTTCATGTCCTTGCACCATCTCTTCATGAAGTATTTATCGGGTAAACAAAATACGTTGCTTTGATGAAGAACCAAGAAGCATGCCTACACAAGTAATCCTTGAAATGAAAGGATCGACACTTGCATTGGACATCCTCAGTATTTTTATCGTATGACACAATATAATCTTTTATCATCTCCTTGCCGATTCGATCCATTGGCTTCAATCCTTTCATATGACTTTACAGAATATACACAACAGTTATCAGCTTCCTTGATCAATTTAGTATTTGATGCAGTCATTTCAAGGATCTCATTCTGAAATTTTTTGAAAATGTGCCTTGTATACCTTCCTACAGCTTGCCTCTTAAAAGGTGAGGATGTCTTTAGGAAAGCAATCGTTTGAAATGTCCTATTATCTTCCTCATTTTCGACCTCATACCTTTTCTTCAAGGCATCTTCGTACTTATGTATGAACTCCGTGAGTGTAGTCTTCGAATTTATAAAGCCATCGAAGAAGTGATTGATGCCCTTGCTCCTTTGTGAAGATGGCATCCCTGTACATAATTTTGTCAAAAAAAGAAGCATTGAACATGAACATGAACCAAACACAATGTCCTACAAACCTATGAAGAATGTATCCTTTAGGTAAACTGGGACCCATTTATCCCAACATTCGTAAAGGACATTGAACCAATCTATAGCCTTGCATTCTTTATATTTCTCCATAAGATGTGCCCACCTTTCTTGAATGATTGTATGGTCAATGAATCATATATCGCCTCATTGAAATCAACCATAAATTTGGGATTTGTTGTGCAAATGTGGCCAATCTTTTCAGGTATCTTCTTCAATATATGCCAAAGACAAAATCGATGTCGTATGTTAGGAAAAACCTCCCTAACAGCAGCCTCGATTGCCTTATCTTGATCAGTTATTATGGAAATAGGTGCTTGACCACCATTTGCATCCAGCCACGACTGAAAAACCCATTTATATGTCTCAGTCCTCTCATCAGACAATAATGCGCAACCAAGCAAGGTGGACTGTCCATGATGGTTGACCCCGATGAATGGACAAAAAGGCATTTGATATCTATTTGTCAAGTAGATTGAGTCAAAGCTTAGAACATCACCAAAGTATGTGCATGCCAATCTTGACCTTGGATGAATCCAGAAGACAGACCTGAGATGACCATTATCATTAAGTCCTAAGGTATAAAAGAAATTGGAATTTCTGACTTGCATTTCGGTGAAATGGATTACCATCGACTGAGCATCTCCTTCTTTCAGCTTAGACTGACGTTCGACAAATAAAATTATGAGCATCCTTCTCTGTGAAATCCAATTGTCTTCTGCCCCCTTTTCTCCTTGCTATGGCAGAGTATATCTGAGTTGTCGGTACATTCATGGCATGTAAATTATTGATCTCTACCTTTTCTGGTGTGATCCTCCTATGGGACCGTAGATAACCAGTTGATGTTATGGACATCCGATGGTTATGTTCTAGAGAAACCTCAACCAATATCCACTTACCACTTGTAACATTCAGTCTGCTTTTATGCATGCCATACAATTAACTTTGCCAGTATCCCTATGATTCATACTCTTCTCTTTTTTCTAGATTTTTTTTGCCTCCAACACGTCAGGTGCTTGAAGCAAAGTTGTTTGTTGTTGTTGGCCCTGCTACACACTGTTGTGATTCCAAAACCAACTCTTTTTGCGTATCCATTGTAGAAAGTATATACAGCATCTACTGAATTGAATTCCATTCCAGTTTGAGGAACAACAGTGTCATCCCCTGCATTTGGAGCGATGGATGAAGGTGCACGAGCGGGAGTGTGCTCGATGTCTTTTCGATCTATAATTTCAACATTGTCTGTGAAATATAGGCATGCAGTCATGAACAATGATATCCATAGATTTAGCTGTCAAAATATCCTGACAAAGCATTAGGACACCAAGGTTAAAGAAATACGATACCTCAGTTGAAGAAATACGACAACACAATTATGTTCGAACCCCAGATACCAGTAATACATGCCATCTATGATCTGAATAATGGCTTTTTGTTCGACTTCCTAGTCAAAAACTATGACATGCCTTAACAGTTAAAGACATGAACTTACAGCGAATTCAGAAGTCACGATACTGAAGTTTACAAAAAACGACACCGTAGCTATAAAATGACAACACCCATTCATAAGACATTGAGGTAGGGCCTAACGACACAATGTTCACATATTACGACACCCTAGCTGAAAGTGTTCAGGCAGGAACTAACGACACCCCATAAAACAACTTACGACATCCCAGATAATACCTTACGACACCCTTTAGTAGTTAAAGAAAAGAATGAAACGCTACGACACTCCAGAAAGCAACTTAGGACACCCCTAATTAAAACTACGACACCCAAGAAAACAACTTACGATACCCCAGAATGACTATAACGACACCCCAGTTCTCATATTATGACACCTGAAATTAAACTATATGATGTAACATGATGACACCCCAAAAAACATCCTACGACACCCGAGCTGTCAACTGACGACACCCTAGCTCCAAATGATAATTATATTGAACTTATGACACCTCAGAAGTAATCTGATGACACCCCAGCCTTACGACACCCAAGGAAACATTACGACACTATAGAATCCTTCGACACCCTAGTTCTTATATAACGACACCCTAGAAAATATCGTATGACACCCGAGTTGTAAAATGAGAACACTAGAGCTATATGGACAAGGAATAACGGGGATTATAGGCCGAAACACTCGGACAGCACCCTAGTTCATAAGGTATAACATCCTAGTTAAAAGAGTAGGACACCCGAGTTGTAAAGTAAGGACACTAGAGCTATATGGACAGGAATAACGGGGAATATAGGCCGAAACACTCTGACGACACCCTAGTTCATAAGGTATAACCTCCTAGTTAAAAGAGTACCTCATTGTGCAGAAAAACACTAAACTCAAGGTATTTAAGGATGTTACCTGAGCATTAAACGGAAACACTCGGACGAAACCCTAGTTCATAAGGTATAACATCTTAGTTAAAAGAGTAGGACACCCGAGTTGTAAAGTGAGGACACTAGAGCTATATGGACAGGGAATAACAGGGAATATAGGCCGAAACATGCCGACGACACCCTAGTTTATAAGGTATAACCTCCTAGTTAAAAGAGTACCTCATTCATGCAAAAAAACACTAAACTCAAGGTATTTAAGGATGTTACCTGAGCATTAAATGGTTTCCTAATGCATTAACTTCCTCTAACGACCAAAACTGTTGGTGTAATAAAGGAACTATAAAAAGATGTGGGAACAAGGACTTTTTACTTCCTGCTGCGGATGACATTTTCTCAGAAGTTTTTGAAGAAGCCTTCAGTAGCTAGGTATTCCAGCCTCGAAGCTAAAATATTTTCTTTCGACCGAACTCTCAGAGCGAGGGCTCAGGATCTTGCTCAAACCTTAGACTGATTCTTGCACCCGAAAGCCAGAGCAAGAGGAAAGAAAGAGTTTTTCTTGCATAGATGTAATCCAAGAAAAAAAGGTGGTAGAAAAAGGCTGGAGGGAAGGGGCATTTTCGTCTGCACACTATTTTTAAAATAAAGGCAAAGCACTTTTAATAGACGTCACGATCAGAACGTAACATCGTATCAGAGCTATCCCGTCCTGCAACGTTAGGCCACGTAGGATCCACATGGACTAATCAGGAGAGGCGGTGCAGCCTACGTAGAACTTGCTGCACCAAGGGCAATGTACAAAGACTTTTCCAAAAATAAAAGAGATAGACGAAACTGAAGAACACCGATATGGTGCACCACACCTAGGGCTAGAAGTGGGCTCGAAGTAGCCCAAGGCCCATTAGACTATGCCATGGGCTAACTTTCCCAATATTCAAGCCAGGCCTAGACTTAAAAACTTAGCCACCACATGAATTTTAGGTAGGGCTTGGGTATACCACTTGTTGCCCCTCATCTCATCGACTCATCCTCCTATCTAAAGCCCTAACATTTCAAGAAATTGCTGCTCCAAACTAGAAACCCCTTCTTCCCTCCTCCATGCTCAAACTATCACACATTATTTTGCAATGTTGTTTCTTTGCAGGTTCGGACACCACCAGCCTATCTAGATCTCCATATCTGCCTGCTTCGTCCCCTCCACCTCATCCATCCATCTGCTCTCACCGCCTTATGCGCTATCATGATCGTAGCAGAAATGTTTCTATCGACAACCATCACATGATGCTGAGCTATCATGTCAAGGGCCTCATCTCGTCGGGGTCTTTGGTGGCAGTCCTCATCTCATCCGGGTATTCGATGGCAATCATTATCCTATTGAGGTCTTTAATTAGTGCCAGTGGCGAGCAAAGACGAGTCCAAGGAGTCATTCTTTCTAGAAGCAATGCTACTCCAAAAGTGTGAAGCTTTTTCTTTTTTTTTTTTTTTTTTTTTTGGTTGAAGAAGACAAGGAAGTGGGTTGACATGATAGGTTTCGGCTGGGCTTGGGTTTGGGCTCATGCCCAGGTTTTGGGCTATTTTTGGGCCTTAACCTGGCCTACAACACCACAACAAATGAGTTGGGCTCAAGGAAGGGTGAGGCTCGACCCAACCAATCCATTTCTAGCCTTAACGGCACTTGAGTTTCATCCCTCTTCAAATGTATTAATGTAAAGTATATCCTATTAACACTTACTAGTCCTATTAATACAAGAAGTAGCCTCATGAATGGACATGAAAAAGCCTCATTCTTGGCTAAATTTTTCATTCCAAAAATACCCTTTAATATGAATACAAAATAAAACAATATTTTATCCAAAAATTCTCATATATTATATAACTAAATTATAATATAATAATATAGTATAATATAATTATTATAATATAATCATTATAATATTATTTCTATTATTATATGATCTTATAATATTAAATTATATTATATTAATATGAAAATAATATTGGTGTATAATTAAACATGGTGACCCCATTACCTCTAACTATAGTATTAATCTCCCTTATTATTATCCCATTTATCGATTATATAAGCTTACAAAATAATAATATAATATTCCTTACTATTAATTATACTACTAAAAAACTAATTAATATTTATTTCAATGAATTTTAAATATTAATTATATTAAATGACAATAAAATTGTTAATAATTACACAACTAGTTTTAGCCAATTAAACATGCAACTATATTCACCGGCATATATGGTATTCTACACTCACCTCTCAAAATAATGATAGCCAATCAAATATGAACCAATTGAAAAAGTATGCTTCCCAAACTTTTATTTTTATAACCAACCAAATATACCAAGATCGTTTTCTCTAGAATCTATTTCTAAGGAATTTTGATACACACTTTCTAACATAATCTAATTTTATAACTTGACAAAAAATCGGTACAAGAACCTGGACAAGTGTCTAATCCTAGAGCATAATCTTCGAAATGCATTTGATTATAGGTATGTCTAATAGCATTGCAACAATCAACCATGCCTAAGAGTATCGTACAAGTCATGGATGTAGGCTGGAAGTGAACTTGGGTTGGCCCATGACCCATCAAGCCGACATGATTTTGGGTTGGGCCACGATCGATGCCTGAGTTAATTTAGGTTATATTTGGATTTAAAGTTAAGCTCAAAAAATTTTTGGGGTAAGCTTGGACCATTACTTGCCTCAGCCCAAACTTCACTCAAAGTTTAAGCCCAAGGATGATTTGACATGGTGACCTTCAATGAAACCCAAACCCAACAAAATCTTGTCCCCAAACCTTAAAAGGAAAAGTATTGCTGCACTACACGCAGCGATTGGCATACGGCATGTGCATTCACGCATGCAAAGAACATAAATATCTTTTTTGCCTTTAAAATGCATGTGCGCATGTGCTGCGCACCAATCACCATGTGTAGTGCAGTTTCTGCTGCACCACATGCCATGCAATAAGAGTTTTCTAACCTTAAAGGAGTGGTGGCAATGATATCTAAAAAATGAAATTAACTCATCGACCCGTCTTTGGCCCAAATAGGTAAGCTATGGCTCAACCCAATTACGCTTTAGGCTTTATTGTGGCTTGGGCTCAAGCCTAGCCCTAGAATTTGTAATTTTTGAGCCCAACCTCAGCCTGAAGTTTAAAAAATAAAAAAAATTCAAGCAGGGCTCTAGTTAAGGTGTTACCATCAAAGGAAGGTATGCATCAAAAATTACTCAAATCTATCATCACATGAGGCTGAAGCTAAAAGAGCATGGATGTACAGTACTTTATCCATGTATTCCTAGGTGATAAGTATGTTGTCACCATTTACATATTGTGAAACCATTTCATTTAAAAATGTATTATTATTTGTCCATATCCACTCTTATTCCATTTAAATTTGGATTATCTATACAATTGAATGTTTGAAGTGAAAAGGTTAATTGGTTATATAGAGCATAGGTGTGCTCAACTCAACTCAACTCATCTAAGCCTTTTCCCAACTACATGAGGTCGGCTACATGAATCTGCTTCCTCCTCTGCTCTATTCAAGACCAAGTTGATATTTAAATTATAAATAGCTATATCTTTTTTAATTATTTATGTTCATGTTAGTTTAGGTCTACTTCTACTTCTATCCTTACCATAAATTGTTAAAAGATCACTCTTTTAACTGGAGCATCTAAGGGTCTAAGTTGCATATATCCAAACCACCGTAATCAATTTTCTCTTATTTTATCTTCAATTGAGACTACTATCATTTCTCTTATATGTTTATTTCTAATTCTATCTTTTAAAGTTTTATCATATATCCATCTTAACATATGCATTTCTGTTACACTTAATTTATTTACATATTGTTTCAATATTGCTCAACACTCTATCCCATATAGCATAGCTGGCCTAATAGCAGTTTTATAAAATTTTTCTTTTAATTTTAATGGAATGCATCGATCACACAATCTTGAAATATAGTGCACAAGTGTGCTGTTGAAAAAAAAAATTGTTCTGCAAAAAAAAAAAAGCTTGATTTTAAGTTGCCACTAGAAGCGATGATTTATTTATCATGTAAATATATATTTATCAAGTAATGGATGTATATCCTGTGGTTACAACAAATCATTACTTGGAGTGAATTAAAATCATCATTCATCATTTCAGGTGACGACTTTAGTTGCATGGAATCGCCACCATCGATGTGGCTAAAAACACAATATTTCAATAAATAATTTCAAAACAGCATCATTTTCAAAAATAATAAAAAGAACTATTTTAAAAGAAATTCCAAAATATATAAAATCATTTTAGCTAGCGGAAGTTCTTAATAGACTTTGTAAGAAACAAATACAAAATTAATCTTAGTTGATCTTGCTAAATTTTCCTTTAATAGATTAGTAATAAAAACCCTTCAGCTTATTGCGTGCAAACAACCTACTTATACAAAAGTTTATCATCATTAATAGAAAGAGCGTAGGGATTAGAAGGCGGCAGAATCTCTAACTTAAATTATCATTGCGATATAAACTTGTATCTTGAAAATGTAGAACAGATGTGCACAAAACGTACAAAAAACATCCCTAGAGATTAAATACATCAAGAAAAGAGACCCTAGCTCTAAGTGCCAAGAAATGCCTTCCAAATATTACCCTTTGCCCTCACCATTACCTTCTAATTTGGCTAGCTGTACCTGTGGATTCTGCACTCTCTTGATTTCAGCTTCTTTGCTTCCAGTTTGCCAACAAAGGGCTATGCTGAAATATCTTCACTCTCTCCATACCGATGTCATTTTCTGATTTAGTTTTTAATATTGTATGTCACGTACATATTAGCATACAAATTGAAATTGAAATATCATCTTCAGAAGATATAACGAGTAGAATGAATTAGTTATTGGGACTTTTGGCTAAATTTCTTTCTTAGCTAACAAGCATAAGTAAGGAATATTTTGAAAGAAAAGCCAGAAAATGAACCTGTATCATGATTACTCAAGTCTGAATACTTGAAGATGCACCACTCAAGGCTCAAACGTAGATCATTTAGTTTTCAAACAAAGTGGTGTAATCATCAAGTTAAGCCCCGATTAGCTGCAAATTTTTATGTTTAAACTTTCAATTCCTACACGGTCCTTTTCCTAAGCTAGTCAGCTTCAAATCAATGAGAAAAGTATTGGAGCAGCAAAAGCAACTTTCAATCAGCATTCTAATATATCTAATATATTTTCATCTGTTAAAAATATATCTAATATTGATGAGAGGTAAAATCATTATCACGTCAATATTCGTGCATACGACAAAAAATTTAGATCATCTTTGATTTTGATCCGTCAGCTATCACATCCAGAAAAGAATAGAGTCGATACACCTCGGCAAGACCAGCCATTCTCGGACCGAGCTATTCTTAGACCAAGCTATTTTCAATCGAACCATTTTCATGCCTCGGCGAGACCGAGCTATCCTCATACCTCGGCCAGACCGGCGGGGCCAAGCTATGCTTATACCTCAGCTAGACCGAGGTACCCCTGAACCTCTGCAGAACCAAGCGCGGGAGAATTCAAATCCATAATAATTCGGCAAGATTCCAGCCACGTGGACCTTCGACTGCCCTAAGAAAAGGAAGAAGCCAGATAATGCCATAAGTGACCTAAGGCCTTCGAGTCACCGAATCTTAAAGCACCAACTAACCTCCCTAACCGTTGATTCTCTAACTAACCAGATTCGAAAGCTACCAATCTCGTAACAAACTTGATTCGAATTAGATTCGAATCATAACGATTTCGACCCCAGTGGCACGCTCAAGGAATCAGGTAGTTATTTGCCATCACCCTGGCAACCTATATATATGCTCTATCTTGAAGTCTTCCAGGTATGCTCACCCTTTCACTAAAAAAAACTCCATTGAAGCTCGAGCAAAGCTCCCCGAGGCTTTCAGAGCAGCCGTTCTTGAGGGACTCTTCTGCGAGAGCCTTCCCCCCATATCTGCTTGCTGTGAATCTTCACTGACTTGGGCGTCGGAGGGTCTTCCGTAGAAGGCCATCCTCGATACTCTCTGCGTGAGGACTGTCTTGCAGGTTCCACCCGGACGAGAGATCGGCATCCAGATCCAGAGTTGGACCGCACCCGAGTTGGAGAGCGAATTTTTGCGGCAACAGATTAGCGCTAGAGAAAGGGCCTCAAGTCCCATAAACTTGTAATCAAGGAGACAAGGCTCAGATCCAGAAGAACAACCCTTCAATGGCCAATCGAAGGAGAGCTATCTTTGAGATACAGGATCAGACCGCCTCCCAGAGGCCTGATCCTCCAAATAATGCGGCGCCTCTGCTATCGCCGCCAGCCGAGACTCCCGCACGTTACGGCCATGGTGACCCAGGATCAGTTTGCTATATTGGTACAGCAAGTGCAAGCCCTTGCATAGCTGGTCCAAAGGACTCTAGGAGGCTCCGTCCGACCGCTCCTGCTGTACAACTCCTTGATGGAGCCGTCGCCCCAGCTATATCGGCGATCTAGATCTCCATATCTGCCTGCTTCGCCCCCTCCACCTCATCCATCGGTCTGCTCTTACCACCTTATGCACTATCATGATCAAGCAGAAATGTTTCTATCGAAAACCATCACATGATGCTGAGCTATCATGTAAGGGCCTCATCTCATCAGGGTCTTTGGTGGCAGTCCTCATCTCATCAGGGTATTCGATGGCAATCGTTATCCTATTGAGGTCTTTAATTAGCAGCAGTGGCGAGCAAAGACGAGTCCAAGAAGGAGTCATTCTTTCCAGAACCAATGCTACTCCAAAAGTGTGAAGCTTTTTTTTTTTTTTTCTTTTTTTTTTCTTGTTCTTTTTTTTTTTTTGGGTTTAAGAAGGCAAGGAAGTGTGTTGGCATGATAGGTTTCGGGTTGGGCTTGGGCTCTTGCCTAGGTTTTAGGATATTTTTAGGCCTTGACCTGGCCCAAAACACCAAAAAAAAAAAAATTTGAATTGGTTCCAAGGAAGGGTGAAGCTCAACCCAACCCGTTCCATTTCTAGCCTTAACCGCACTTGAGTTCATTCCTCTTCAAATTTATTAATGGAAAGTATGTCCTATTAACACTTACTACCCCTATTCATGCAAGAAGTAGCCTCATGAAAGGATGAAAAAGCCTCATTCTTGGCTAAATTTTTCATTCCAAAAATACCCTTTAATATGGATACAAAACAAAATAATATTTTATCCAAAAATTCTCATATATTATATAACTAAATTATAATATAATAATATATTATAATATTAATTATAAAATGTTATATTCTATTATTATATGATCTTATAATATTGAATTATGTTATATTAATATGAAAATAATATTGGTGTACAATTAAACATGGTGACCCCATTACCTCTAACTATATTATTAATCTCCCTTATTATTATCCCATTTATCGATTATATAAGCTTATGAAATAACAATATAATACTCCTTATTATTAATTATACTACTAAAAAATTAATTAATATTTATTTCCTTGAATTTTTAAATATTAATTATAGAAAATGAAAATAAAATTGTTAATGATTACACAACTAGTTTTAGCCAATTAAACATGCACCTATATTTACGGGCATATATATATATATATATATATGGTATTCTATACTTACCTCTCAAAAATGATAGCCAATCAAATATGAACCAACTGAAACAAGTATGCTTACCAAACTTTTTTTTATAACCAACCAATATACCAAGATCATTTTCTCTAGAATCTCTTTCTGAGGAATTTTGATACTTACACTTTCTAACAAAATCTAATTTTAAAACTTGACAAAAAAATTGATATACGAAACTAGACAAGTGTCTAATCCTGGAGCATAATCCTCAAAATGCATTTGATTATGGGTACGTCTAATAGCATTGCAACAATTAACCATGCCTAAGAGTATCGTACAAGTCATGGATGTAGGCTGGAACTGAACTTGGGTTGGCCTATGACCCATCAAGCCAACATGATTTTGGGTTGGGCCATGAAATACCCTTCAGTTAATTTAGGTTAAATTTGGTGAAAAGTCTTTATGTACTAGAGGCTGGTGCACAAAGTGCACACCGGGTACATGGATTGAACGCACGCCGATGCCACCGCGCATGTGGTGGGTGCTATAGCCCATTGGGCCATGACACATGAGGTGGCATGAGCATGTGGTCAATCGCATGTTCGGTGTGCGCTTTATGCACTGACCTTCAGTGCATAAAGACTTGTCCTAAAATTGGATTTAAAGTTAAGCTGAAAATTTTTTTTTGAGGTAAGCTTGGACCATTAATTGCCTCAGCCCAAACTTCACCCAAAGCTTAAGCCCAAGGATGGTTTAACATGGTGACCTTCAATGAAACCCAAACCCAACCAAATCTTGTCCCTAAACCTTAAACAAGTAGTGGCAATGATACCTAAAAAATGAAAATTTACTCATTGACCCAGTCTTTGGCCCAAATAGGTAAGCTATGGCTCAACCCAATTAGGCTTTAGGCTTAATTGAGGCTTGGGCTCAAGCCTAGCCCTAGAATTTGTAATTTTGAGCCCAACCTCAGCCTGAAGTTTGAAAAATAATAATAAAAAAATTCAAGCAGGCTCTAGTTAGGGTGTTACCACCAAAGGAAGGTATGCATCAAAAATTATACAAAGAAAAAGTTTTTGTGCACCGCACGCGGTAACTAATTCGCGCACGCATACATCGAGGATATTTTTTTCTTTTGTACTGAAAGCGCATTTATACATGCACGTGGACCAATCACCGTGCGTGATACGCACATTCCTACACCACACGGTGCAAAAAAAAAAAATTCATTACACAAATCTATCACACATGAGGCTAAAGCTAAAAGAGCATGGACATATGGTACTTTATCCAAGTATTCCTAGGTGATAAGTATGTTGTCACCATTTACATATTGTGAAACCATTTTATTTAAATATGTATTTTATTTGTCCATATCCACTCTTATTCCATTTAAATTTGGATTATCTATACAATTGAATGCTTGAAGTGAAAAGGTTGGTTATATAGTGCACAGGTGGTGCGGGGGAAAAAGAAATAATAGTACTGCAAAAAAAAAAAAGCTTGATTTTAAGTTGCCACTCGAAGTGATGATTTATTTCTCAAGTAATTGATGTATATTACCTAAAAATACTTGAGTCTTGTGGTTACAACTTACAACAAATCATTACTTGGAGTGAATCGAAAACATCACTCGAAGTGACAGCTTTAGTTGCAAGAAATCATCACCATCGATGTGGCTAAAATCACATTTTTTCAATAAATAAGTTCAAAACAGCTTTATTTTCAGAAATAATAAAAAGAACTATTTTTAAAAGAAATTCCAAGATAAAATCATTTTAGCTAGCGAAGTTCTTAATAGACTTTGTAAGAAACAAATATAAAATTAATCTTAGTTGCTCTCGCTAAAATTCTCCTTTAATAGATCAGTAATAAAACCCCTTTAGCTTATTAGCAGAAACAACTTACTTATACAAAAGTTTATCATCATTAATTGAAAGAGCGTAGGGATTAGAAACCTGCAGAATCTCTAACTTTAAATTATCATTGCGATATAACCTTGCATCTCGAAATGTAGAACAGATGTGCACAAACGTACAAAAAACATCACTAGAGATTAATACATCAAGAAAAGAGACGATAGCTCTAAGTGCCAAGAAATGCCTTCCAAATATTACTCTTTGCCCTAACCGTTACCTTCTAATTTGGCTAGCTGTACCTGTGGATTCTGCACTCTCTTGATTTCAGCCTCTTCAAGTTTGCCAACAAAGGGCTATCCTGAAATACCTTCACTCTCTCCATGCCATTGTCATCGTTTTCTGATTTAGCTTTTAATATTGTTTGTCACGTACATATTAGCATACAAATTGAAATCGAAGTATCATCTTCAGAAGATATGCCAAGTAGAATGAATTAGTTATTGAGACTTTTGGCTAAATTTCTTTCTTAGCTAACAAGCATAATGAAGGAATATTTTTGAAAGAAAAGCCAGAAAATGAACCTGCATCATGATTACCCAAGTCTGAATACCTGAAGATGCACCACTCAAGGCTCAAACGTAGATAATTTAGTTTTCAAACAAAGTGGTGTAATCATCAAGTTAAGCCCCGATTAGCTGCAAATTTTTTATGTTTAAACTTTCAATTCCTACACGGTCTTTTTCTAAGCTAGTCAGCTTCAAATCAATGAGAGAAGTATTGAAGCAGCAAAAGCAACTTTCAATCAGCATTCTAATATATTTTCATCTGTTAAAAATAATCTAATATAATAATATAAAATTCATACATGGGCAATAGTGATCATCAAAACAACCTGTACATTCTAATCATCTTGTCTCATGGCCTTTTTACAAAACTTCTATATTTCCAATAATAATAAAAAGTATACAACTGGCATTCTTTATTGTTTAATATATTTATATATATCCTAAAGCACACTTTCATATACAACCAAGTAAATTAAAACCCGTTTGCATGTACATAGAGAGCCGGCCTTGCCTCTATTAGTTCACCCCTAATCCTCTGTTAACTTACTTTTCAGCCTATGGGTCTAAAAAATAGATAAATAACATCAATAATGAACTTGACAATCTAGTAAGCAATACTTCATTTTAATAAAATTGGATCAAGTAGCTTTCAATATTATAATTTGATAAATGCAAAGAATTATGCATGTTTGACATATATATTAAAAATTATAAATATATCATTGCACTGAAGCATATCATATTTCTATCACATAAATATACTATATAAATTCCATACACCCAATAGTCAAAAGGAACTATCAAATTCAAGATTTAATGAGACAATCAAATATCAAATCATACATATTAAATCTCAAATCTTAATTTTCTTTCATCTCTTCAACTAAAGACTACATCCACATTTAACCCCCTTCAACATGGATCTGAAGCCTTGCAGAGTAAGCTTGAGACTGCATTCAGCCTTGCAGAGTAGATTCAAGATTGCATTTAGCCTGCAAAGTAAGCTCAAGACCGCATTTAGTAATTTGGAGTATGCCCGTATAAAAAAATATCATTATAGTAATTTGGCCAAAAGTCTATATGCAATTTGGCCAAAAGTCTATATGCATATACAAATATTTATTTACTCAGAATTTACTTTCAAAAGAAATTTTATGAATATCCAGATATTTACAAAAAATCAAAATTTCAATTATTCATAATTGATAATGACAAAAATAAAAAAAATTCTCAACAATGTATTCAATAATTTCTGCTTCCTGCTTGATCGAGTAGTATAAATCAAATGTAGCATAATTTAACAGATGAAATCAATTAGCCAAAAAATCAAACATAACCTGATATAAATTACGAAACTCAGAATATGATTTAATACAAAGAATTTATAATTCTAAGATATTGATAATTTCTTAAAAATAATGAATCCCACATGAGATAATATCATTGTAAATATTTCTGATGCAATAAAACTTGAATTCGAAAATAAATTTACAATGATAATTTTTTCTATAAAATAGTTTATAATTACACTATAAATAGGAAGCGTGACTTCATGGGTCTCCATTGTATTCCAACTAACCGTTCCTGAAAATTCTTTGAGACCTAATAATCCAAAATTGTTCAAGGATCAAATCAATATCATGCTCAAATATTTACTTATTTCTTGAATTCTCCGAAACTTACACTTCTAATTATTACTAATTTAACAAGGATATTGATGACGCCGAATCACTTTCTTCAAGCGCCGGGGAAACTGACGTCTTTCTCTCCGAACTCCTGCAAGAAAAGTTTCCGGAGACCGGATGCTCCGGTGGGAACCCTCCGACGCTCAAGTTAGTCATTCGGGAACAGACGAGAGCCGTCTAACCGAAGGAGGCTAGACCGTTAGAGCTTAACTAGTAGGAAAAAGCTAGAAAAACCAGAGTTCTTGCCTCCTTACTTACAGCGAGAGCGCATGCTTTTATACCTGTTCGAAGATACCCCCTTCCAATCCAGAAGATTGCTAATTTCAAGGTGCCCATTCGATAACGGACAAAAGATAAGGATAACAGTGACAGATCGTATTGTCGCCGTGCATGTCGGAGGTGTCCTGCATCACCTGTCAGTACGGCCTTACAGGTGTCTGGCATCTGTGGTTATGCCTGGTGCGCGCCATCGCCGGATGTGACCGTGCACAGTCGCGGCAGGTGGCGGACCGTACTCTGTAACGGGTATGGTCGTGTACAGTGACAGACATACGATGAACCATACGCTGTTATGAGGTATGGCCACACCCTGCAGCAGATGTGCGGTGGATTACATGGTCATGCCAGGTGGCCCGGAGCGGGCCAGATCATGCCTCGGGCACTGTTCATGTAGCCCGAGACCAAGGGGGTCTCGGGGGTTGAGAACTGTTCATAAGGCCTGGGAGCTGTGGCTTGAGGCCGAGGGTGGACCTCGAGGCCAAGCACTGTTCATGCAGCCCGAGATCGAGGGGGTCTCGGGGGTTGAGATGCTGTTCATAAGGCCCGGGAGCTATGGCTTGAGGCCGAGGGTGGACTTTGAGGCCAAGCACTGTTCATGCAGCCCGAGACCGAGGGGGTTTCGGGGGTTGAGATACTGTTCATAAGGCCCGGGAGCTGCGGCTTGAGGCCGAGGGTGGACCTCGAGGCCAAGCACTGTTCATGCAGCCCGAGACCGAGGGGGTCTCAGGGGTTGAGATACTGTTCATAAGGCCCGGGAGCTGTGGCTTGAGGCCGAGGGTGGACCTCGAGGCCAAGCACTGTTCATGCAGCCCGAGACCGAGGGGGTCTCGGGGGCTGAGATACTGTTCATAAGGCCCGGAGCTATGGCTTGAGGTCGAGGGTGGACCTCGAGGCCAAGCACTGTTCATACAGCCCGAGACCGAGGGGGTCTCGGGGGTTGAGATACTGTTTATAAGGCCCGGGAGCTGTGGCTTGAGGCCAAGGGTGGACATCGAGGCCAAGCACTGTTCATGCAGCCCGAGACCGAGGGGGTCTCGGAGGTTGAGATACTATTCATAAGGCCCGAGAGCTGTGGCTTGAGGCCAAGGGTGGACCTCGAGGCCAAGCAATGTTCATGCAGCCCGAGACCGAGGGGGTCTCGGGGGTTGAGATACTGTTCATAAGGCCCGGAGCTGTGGCTTGAGGCCGAGGGTGGACCTCGAGGCCAAGCACTGTTCATGCAGCCCGAGACCTAGGGGGTATCGGAGGTTGAGATACTGTTCATAAGGCCCGGGAGTTGTGGCTTGAGGCCGAGGGTGGACCTCAAGGCTAAGCACTGTTCATGCAGCCCGAGACTGAGGGGGTCTCAGGAGGCCGAGAGGGTCTCCGTCAGTCGCTGTTATTGTTATTCTGACGGCGCTGGATCAGCCATATCAGATGCTCCCTCACCCTGAGACGGAGTGGGCCCATCCCAGCAAGGCGAAAGGGGTGTCACCTCCCAATGGCTGATCCTCGTCCCTTACGAACCGCCCCCAGACACGTATCTCTGGGCGCTGCAATGACTTTACACGGACGTCATGGGGGATGTGAAAGGGCGGCCACTACCATCTGCCCGATCTGCGGCGATCGTCCTCGAGGCAAGGTTGATCCTTCGAATCTGTGAGAAAGTAGCGCCATCATTGCCCATCATAACGATGACGTTAGTGGCATCCCATCATTGGCCAGAAGCAGATCATATCACACGCCGAGCGATTGTCGAGGCAGCCCAGCCTACGATGAGAGTCCACGTGGCTGACAAGATAAGGCGGTATAATTCGAAACTCAATAAAACTCGGGTGGAGGGTTGAATCTGGCCACACTACTCCTGCCATTGTTGTCTTCTTCCTCTGATTCCCTGATTTTCCGCCTTCTGGCCTTTCCTGCAACCTGAGAGCCCGCGCACGCCATTTTCTTCCTCAGGTCAGCTCTTTGTCTCTTCTAGACCTCTATGTTCCTTCTTCCAACAATGAGTTCCCAGTCCTGGACCTCGGAGGACGATTCAGAGGATCGTCCTCCTCCTAAGAGGCTTCATGCTTCTCCTTCTTCTCCCCCTTCTCCTTCACCTCTTCTTGAGTGGTCCTCTGATTCAGAGGACCGCGTCCCTCTGGCACGGCGGCGGGTCACCGGGGAGGCTCCCGCAGGGAGGCGGCTGGCACGACCACAACGAGAAGATGTCGGGCGGAGGCCGGCACCTCCTCAAGGGTGGGGGCGGAATCCTCGGAAGGTGTCGCCTCCACTATGACAGGCCAGGATTTGGCGAACATCCGGGCCCGTTACCAAATCCCCCGGGATGTGGGGCTCTATCTCCGACCCCCGACGATAGAGTGATCTCATCTCGACCGGCCGAGTGGCCATTTACAAAATTTTCCTGAGGGTGGGCCTCCGCTTACCCCTTCCTCCTTTTTTTCATAAGCCTCCTTGACTAACTCCTTGACCCCTTCTCAGTTGGTCTCGAACTCCCATCGGGTCGTTAGTGCCTTCATCGTCCTCTGTCATCATCTTTACATTATCCCTCGAGTCTCTCTCTTTCGCTCTTTCTACATCCTCCGGGCTCAGAAGGGTTGGTGGCTGTTTCAGCCCCGACCCGGCCGAGTCCTTAAGCTTCTTCTTCTACCTCCATCAAGGGATGGAAATCCCGATTTTTCTTTGCCAATCTTGACCAAGTTAAGTCCCGGTGGGGGGACCCCGACCTTCGAGGTAACATGACTCCCACTGTCCACCCCGGAGACAAGGAAGCGTTGGGGCAGCTGTTGGCTACGATATCCCTCGGTACAACCTGCTTCTACATAGGAAAACCTCCAGTCGGCGGGTCTCATCTCCCACCGTGGTAAGCTTCTCTCATACTTAGTCAAAGTCTTCCCCTTTTTTTGACCTCGGCCGATGTTGCACAGCTATGAAGGTCCCGGCCCGCAAACTCATGAAGGCCACTGCCAAGAGGAGGGCCCAGGAGGGGCCGAGTGAGGGGCAGCAAGCATCGGCCCCGAAACGCCCGACAGTGCGGGTGCCCGAGCCACCTGCACTGCAAGAGCCTCCGGTCGCCCCGGAGATTGATCTGACGGCTGACACCCCCACCTGAAAGGGTGGTGGCTGAGGAGGCAACAACAGAGGGGCCGACCACTAAGGAGCCGGCGATAGTGGAGGAGCCGCCCACGGAGGAGCGGCGATAGCGGAGGAATCCCCTGCTCCCCGCGGACCAGTCCCTGCCGAGGTAACAAGGAGCTGGGGTGAGGGACCGTCGGGGACTGCAAGTCCACCCCCGAAGCAGACATCGGCAAGCAGCCCCCCGTGCACCGAATCCGAAATCATCGAGGCTGCCGAAGGAAATGGAGCCAGGCCGAGGCTGCGTCGGGACTCCGTTCTGGACGATGGACGCTGGGCAGAGCGGCTCATCTCATCGATCTTTGTACCCGAGGTTCAGGAAGAACTTAGCCATTTGAAGGCGGTCTTCCGAGAGTCCTATGCGGCCCTGATCAAAGTAAGTAAACTCGCAGCTCCCCGCTTTTAGATTTCCCTTTTATTTTCCTCTCTTTTTGACACGAGGCCTGCATGCAGATTGCGAACTCCTTGGCTGCCACAAGGGAGGTCATCCATGGGGAAAGACCTCATGCGGGAGGCCCAGAGAGAGGCCGAGGAGACCCGCGCTCGAGCGGAGGCAGCCGAGAGGGCCTTGGAATCGGCCAGGACTGCCGAGCCGATGAGATAAAGGCGGCCAAGAGTCGGGCATAAATTGAGGCCAACCATTTGCGAGTGGCTATCAGCCAACTGATGGAGGCCGAAAGCGCTGTTGCGGCTAGGGACCTGCATATTTCGGAGTTGACAGCGACTATCCAGGCGGTCGAGAATCAAACAGGCAAGGCCGAGGAGAGGGCGAGGAAGGTTGAGGAAGGGCAAAGGAGGCCGAGGAAAAGGCGAGGAAAGCTGAGGAGGAGAGGGATCGTGCCCTGAGGCTGAGAGGGCAGTGGTGGCATCTCTAGCTGCAGAGAGGAAAGCTCGAGCTGCCGAGGTAGAGGCAGCTGTTGAGGCCAAGGCTGCCAGGGTTATTGAAGAGTTTAGGGCATCCGAGCGCTTCACAGACAAGCTGGTCGAAGCTTTGACGGAAGCATATCTTCAAGGGTTCCAGCATGGAAAGGAAAAGGTCGCCCGAGACCTAGACTTTCCATAGGCCCTTGAGGTCGAGCCGGAGCGTCTCTCCGAGGTTGGTTCGTCTGACGATGAACCTGCGTCAGCTGAACCGTGAGCTTCACTTTGTACTTTTTCATTTTTGCAAGTCCGACTTGATCGACGTTTTGTAAGCACTTTCGAGTTAATGAAGTACACTCTTTCCTTCAATGAAATTTGTCTTATCCAATTGTAACTTTTACTCCGAGTCCTTTGGCTGCCGACGTGGGACCCTTAGGGGCTTCATCGGTACTGAGGAGTAACCTTTAATTCATTCTCGGGTAATTTCGACTTAGCCACATAGGACCGAATCCTAGAGTCGAGGAGTATGGACTCCTGGCGATCAATGGAGCACCGGACTCGGAAGGCTAAGATTGACTCGAGCTTCCAGGGGCTGCTTGCACACCGCTCTACCAATGGTACACTGGGCTTTGTGCCTGGCTGGCCCAGGGCTTTCTGTGCCGACAGGGTCAGGCTTTAGCTGTTGAGAGCTGATGGTACATCGCTCTGTCAGTGGTACACTGGGCTTTGTGCCTGGCTGGCCCAGGGCTTTCTGTGCCGACCGGGGTTGGGCTTTAGTTGTTGAGAGCCGATGGTACATCGCTCTGCCAATGGTACACTGTGCTTTGTGCCTGGCTGGCCCAGGGCTTTCTGTGCCGACCGGGGTCGGGCTTTAGCTATTGAGAGCCGATGGTACATCGCTCCGCCAGTGGTACATTGGGCTTTGTGCCTGGCTGGCCTAGGGCTCTTTGTGCCGACCGGGGTCAGGCTTTAGTTGTTGAGAGCCGATGGTACATCGCTCTGCCAGTGGTACATTGGGCTTTGTGCCTGGCTGGCCCAGGGCTTTCTGTGCCGACCGAGGTCGGGCTTTAGTTGTTGAGAGATGATGGTACATCGCTCTGCCAATGGTACACTGGGCTTTGTGCCTGGCTAGCCCAGGGCTTTCTGTGCCGACCGGGGTCGGACTTTAGTTGTTGAGAGCCAATGGTACATCGCTCTGCTAGTGGTACACTGCTTTGTGCCTGGCTGGCCCAGGGCTTTCTGTACCGACGGGGTCGGGCTTTAGTTGTTGCGAGCCGATGGTACATCGCTTTGCCAGTGGTACACTGGGCTTTGTGCCTGGCTGGCCCAGGTCTTTCTGTGCCGACCGGGGTCGGCTTTAGTTGTTGAGAGCCGATGGTACATCGCTCTGCCAGTGGTATACTGGGCTTTGTGCCTGGCTGGCCCAGGGCTTTATGTGCTGACCGGGGTCGGGCTTTAGTTGTTGAGAGCTGATGGTACATCGCTCTGCCAGTGGTACACTGGGCTTTGTGCCTGGCTGGCCTAGGGCTTTCTGTGCCGACCAGGGTCGGGCTTTATTTATTGAAAGCCGATGGTACATGCTCTGCCAGTGGTACACTGGGCTTTGTGCCTGGCTGGCCCAAGGCTTTCTGTGCCGACCGAGGTCGGGCTTTAGTTGTTGAGAGCCGATGGTACATCGCTCTGCTAGTGGTACACTGGGCTTTGTGCCTAGCTAGCCCAGGGCTTTCTGTGCCGACCGGGTTGAGCTTTAGTTATTGAGAGCCGATGGTACATCGCTCTGCCAGTGGTACACTGGCTTTGTGCCTGGCTGGCCCAGGGCTTTCTGTGCCGACCGGGGTCAGGCTTTAGTTGTTGAGAGCCGATGGTACATCGCTTTGCTAGTAGTACACTGGGCTTTGTGCCTGGCTGGCCCAGGGCTTTTTGTGCTGACCGAGGTCGGGCTTTAGCTATTGAGAGTCGATGGTACATCGCGCTGCCAGTGGTACACTGGGCTTTGTGCCTGGCTGGCCTAGGGCTTTCTGTGCCGACCAGGGTCAGGCTTTAGTTGTTGAGAGCCGATGGTACATCGCTCTGCTAGTGGTACACTGGGCTTTGTGCCTGGCTGGCCTAGGGCTTTCTGTGCCGACTGGGGTCGGGCTTTAGCTGTTGAGAGCCGATGGTACATCGCTCTACTAGTGGTACACTGGGCTTTGTGCCTGGCTGACCCAGGGCTTTCTGTGCCGACCAGGTCGGACTTTAGTTGTTGAGAGCCGATGGTATATCGCTCTGCCAGTGGTACACTGGGCTTTGTGCCTAGCTGGCCTAGGGCTTTCTGTGCCGACCAGGGTCGAGCTTTAGTTGTTGAGAACCGATGGTACATCGCTCTGCCAGTGGTACACTGGCTTTATGCCTGGCTGGCCCAGGGCTTTCTGTTGAAAAACCGGGATGCTAGAACTCGAGTTCATTGATGTGAAATGAGGGATGAAAACTCAAAAGAATATAAGCATGGTATTTAGTGTAAGAAAAGAATGCACTACTGATAGTACCGACGGAGGTTGTCGGCATTCCACGTCCGAGGGAGCGGCCTCCCATCCAGCTCTGCAATCTTGTATGCTCCATGACAAAGTGCTTCGGTGATTCGGTAGGCCCCTTCCAATTCGAAGCTAGCTTGCCTCCTTCCGTCGGCTTTGAGACCTCGGGTCGTCGAAGGATCAGGTCTCTCGGCAAGAAGGTCTTGGGGCGCATGCGGCATTGTAATATTTGGCAGCTCGTTGTCGGTAGACCGCCATCCGGAGCTGCGCCCGGTCTTGCACTCCTCCACCAGATCAAGGTTAGCTCGCAACCGGTCCGGGTTACCTTCCTCACTGTATGACTCCACCTGCGGGCTCGGGGAGCCTATCTCCACTGGGATGACAGCTTCGGACCCGAAGACCAGACTGAATGGGGTCTCTCCGGTGGGAGCTCGTGGTGTTGTGTGGTAGGCCCATAGCACACTATGGAGCTCCTCCACCCATCGTCCCTTACAATCATCCAGTCGGGTTCTCAGTCCTTGAAGAATGATGCGATTGGCTACCTCGGCCGCTCCATTGGTCTGGGGGTGCCCGACGAAGTGAATCTCTGGTGGATGCCCAGTTTGGTATAGAATCCTCGGAAGGGTGCGTTGTCAAACTGCCGGCCATTATCGGTGGCCATAGTGTGTGGTAGCTCGAACCGACATATGATAGACTTCCAAAAGAAGGATCTCACCTTGCTCTCAGTGATCTTAGCAAGGGCTTCGGCCTCAATCCACTTGGTGAAGTGGTCATGGCCACTAGGAGGAACTTGCGCTGCCCGGAGGCTGGAGGGAACGGTCCCAAGTTGTCTATACCCCACTGAGCAAAGGGCCAAGGCGCCGCCAGGGGGTCAGCTGAGATGTCGGCTGCCGCTGAAAATTAGCGTGGCGTTGGCAGCTATCACACTTCTTAATAAGCTCGGCTGCGTCCTCCCTCATAGTCAGCTAGTAGTACCCCTGTCGCAGGGCCTTGTAAGCTAGGGCTCTGCCCCCAGGTGATTTCCGTAGATGCCCTCATGGATTTCCCGCAAGATGTAGTCCGCTTCGACTGGTCCGACGCACTTAAGGACCGGGTATGAAAATGATCTTCGATAAATCTTCCCGTCCATCATCAGGAACTTCAGGGCCCACCGTCTGAGCAGTCTGGCCTCAGCGGGGTCTTCTGGGAGAGTGTCGTCGGTCAAATATCGGACGTAGGAGTCCACCCATGAGGGCCCTCTCTCAACCGGCAGTGCTTCGTCCGCAACTTCAATGCTTGGGGTTTGCAGGTGCTCCACATACATTCTTCTCAGGGTTCCGTCGGCCGAGGTGGCCAAACGGGACAGCGTGTCGGCCCTAGCATTCTCCGCTCGGGGAATATAGCTGACGCGGAAGTAAGAGAAACCGAGAAGCTTGAGACAGCACCTTGCTCAGGTAACGAGACATGGTCGAGTCTCTAGCTTTCTATTCCCCAGTAACCTGTCCAAAATAAGTTGGGAGTCCGTGAAGGCCCTCAGGCGCCCTGCACCGAGCTCCTCAGCCAGCCTCATTCCCGCCAACAGGGCTTCATACTCCGCTTGGTTATTAGTGGCCGGAACTAAAACCGAAGGGCATACTCCACCACCTCCCCCTCGGGGCTCGCAAGATGAGCCCGGCTCCGCTTCCCTGAGAATTTTTCGCTCCATCCACATGCAAGATCCAGTCTTCCTTCTCAGTTTCCTCGGTCGAGGAGGGCTCCATGCGCACCTCCGGACGCGAGTCCTCGAACACTCCTCGGTCCAAGTACACTCGATCAAGAAATCAGCTAACACTTGAGACTTCATGGAAAACCTTGGCCGGATAGATAGGTCGAACTCGCTCAGCCTAATGGCCCACTTGGCTAACCAACCAGAGGTGTCAGGACGGGACAAGATGGTCGAAGAGGTTGGTTCGTGAGCACCACGATAGGATGAGCTTGGAAGTAGGGTCGGAAGCATTGGGCAGAGACCAACAAGGCAAAAATGATTTCTCGTCCTGGAATATCTGGTCTCAGCATCATGAAGTACATTGCTGGTGTAGTAGACCGGCTTCTGCACTCCATCGGCATCCATGCACAAGCACAGAACTGACAACCTCGGGGGAGGCTGTAAGGTACAAGAAGAGCTCCTCTCTGCCCCTTGGCTTGGACAACAGCGGGGGAGTGGATAGAAATTGTTTCAGCTCTTCGAAGGCATCCTGACATTCCTTTGTCCACTCGAAGCTGTTGACCTTTCGCAGCGCCTTAAAGAAGAGCAGCACCTTTCTGCCGATCATGAGATGAAGCAACTCAAGACCGCCACCCTCCCGGTTAGGCGTTGCACCTCCTTCTTATTAGCTGGGGGCCTCATATCCAAGATAGCCCGGATCTTGTCGAGATTGGCTTCGATCCCCCGCTGGGTTACCATAAAGCCCAGGAACTTGCCTACCGCCACCCCGAAGGCATACTTGCGAGGGTTCAGTCTCATCCAGTACCAGCGCAAGTTGTTGAAGGTTTCTGCGAGATCGGCGACGTGGTCTGCAGCATTGGTGCTCTTGGTCAGCATATCATCCGCATATACTTCCATGTTATGCCCGATCTGGTCCTCAAAGACCTTATTCATCAACCTCTGATAGATGGCTCCAACATTCTTCAACCCAAACGGCATCACCTTGTAGCAGTAAATCCTTTTTTAGTAATAAAGGAAGTAGCTTCTTCATCAGCTGGGTTCATCCTGATTTGGTTGTACCCCAAAATGCATCCATGAAGCTAAGAGTTTGGTGCCCGAACGTCGCGTCCACTAGCTGGTCGATCGGGGCAGTGGGAAGCTATCTTTGGGGCACGCCTTGTTAAGATTAGTGAAGTCCATGCACATCCTCCAGCTCCCGCTAGCCTTGCGAACCATCACAACATTCGCTAGCCAATCGGGGTAGTGCACCTCACGGATGTGACTGCGGCCAACAGCTTTCGCACCTCCTCGTCCACGGCCTTCTGTCTATCAAGGGCGAAGCTCCTCTTCTTCTGCCGAATGGATCGGCACTCTATCTGATATTGAGTCGGTAGGTAATCGCTTCTTCCGGAATGCCGAGCATATCGGATGCCGACCAGGCAAAGACAACAGCGTTGGCCCGCAAGAAAGTGAGGAGCTGGCCATGAGCCTCCTCCAGGAGTAGGGCTCCGATCTGGATCATCTTTGTTGGGTCCTCTCCAAGAGGAAAAGCAAGCAGACGCTCGACGGGCTCCCTCTTCTCTCCAGGTCCGAGGGTCCAGCGCTTCCGGTGCAGGTGTCACTCTCTGTGGACTAGAGGCCATGTGGTAGCAAAGTGGGGGCGGGCTCTGCTCTCCCCGCATCTCCTCGACCTTCACTGGTGGGAAACCTCACGAGGAGCCTCTTAGTGGATATGACAGCGTCCAAAAGATTGAGCCCGGGCCGCCCGAGGATGGCATTATAGCGAGGGGCACTCGGACCACCAAGAAGTTCGTGAAGACTGTACTTTGGTGGAGCCGTGCCAGCCATGACAGGAAGAGTGATCTCCCCTCGACCTTCACGGAATCTCCGGTGAACCCCATCAAAGGCGTGGCGATGGGCCGAAGCAGGTCGGGTGACAGGTTCATGCAAACAAAAGCATCATAATTCAAAACATCCACCGAACTCCCACTATCAACCAGAATTCTTTTTATAGGATGCTTAGCAATCGTCATGGACACGACGATGCTGTCGTCATTTTTATTTACCACACCATCTAAGTCCCTTTCAGAAAAAGGGATTACAGAATCTAACTCTTCCTCCCCGCGGCCTCTTGGGTGGGCCACCTGCCCCCCAAGAAACCATCGCCACCATCTTCTTAGTTGGTGCATTGTCGATCACCGGTAGCGAAGGCGCCGACGGACCAGGGGCATCCGGGTTATTCCTTCGAACGAACTTCCCCAGATGGCCACGCTGGATAAGATCCTCTATCGCCTTCTTCAGCTGGCGACAGTCTTTGGTGTCGTGGCCATGATCCCGGTAATAGCGGCAGTAGAGGTTCTTGTTGCGGGGGATTTTTGGGTTCATCGGAGGTGGGCGTTGAAGATAAGACTCACCTTCTATCTCAAGTAAGATGTGCGATATAGGGGCGAGCAGAGGAGTGTAGGGCCCGTCTCTCTGCGCAGGAGCTCGAGGACGGTTGTCTGGTCAGCGGGGAGGTTCGGGCTTCCTGGGTCGAACTTCAACAGGCTTAGGGTGAGCCAGCTTCTTGAGGACACTCCCGCTAGCCTCGCATCGAGAGGAGTCAGCCTCGTCGGCGCGGATATATTTCTGGGCCCGGGTCAAAAGTTTGGCGTAAGAACTGGTGGCTTCTTGTCGAGGGAGTATGCGAAGCGGACGGACGGAGCCCTCGCTTCAAAGCCAGAGTGGCTACTGAGTCTTCAAGATTGTAGACTTCCAGGGTTGCCTCCTTGAACCGAGCAACGTAATCCCGCAAGGACTCGCCGCACTTCTACTGGACAACGAAGAGGCTATCAGCTACCTTGGAATCTTTCGGCAGGCATCAAAATGGGCTATGAAGGCCCTCTCCAGTTGATGGAAAGAATCAATACTCCGCGGCAGCAGGCAGAGTACCAAGCTCGAGCAGCTTTCTTCAGGGTGGCAGGGAAGGCGATACACATGAGTGAATCAATGGCCCCCTGAACCTGCATGAGAACCTTGTAACTTTCTAGGTGGTCCAGGGGATCCGTGGTCCCATCATATGGATCCAGCTGAGGGAGGCGGAACCGGGTGGAGATGGGCTCTTCCATGATATGGTGGGACAGCGGAGGATGGCTGTCATAGTCCGCCTCCGGTAGGTGGGTGATCCGGCGGCTAAGTTCCTCCAATCATTGGTTATACTCATCGAGTCGACGCTCGGCTCGACGGGCTATCCTGCCATCGTAGGACCCCTCCCCCGAGGATTCTTAGGACGGGGAAGAGTGACGGCGATGTCGGCGAGGGCGTTCTGCCTCCTTCCCATGTCGCCGCTTGGGAGAAACGCTGGCGTGACGAGAAGGCGATCGGGGTCTTTTGGAGGCTCCCCGGTGGTGAGGTTTGGGCGAAGCATGACGATGGTGAGCCTCCGGGACCGGCGATCTCCTTCGGGAGGAATGTTGGCTGGGTTGCACCACCCCCTGAACTGATGGGAATGGCTCCGGCTGCCGCGGGATCGCCTGCTGGTGCCGTAGACCTTGGACCACCGCCGCCAAGGACTGAACTTGCGTGGCTAGGGCGGCAAGCCAATCTTCCTGAAGCTGTCGTGAAGGGGGCGTAGGGACATCGACTGGGGGAGCGAAAGGTCCAGCCGCCTGGAGGTGCGGCGGTGCAGGGGCATCGGCTGGGGGGGCAAGGGGCCAACCGCCATCAAATCTACTACTTGACGCTACCCCCCTGCCACTAACAGAGCCCCCTTTCGCACGGGTCGTCACCATGGCTTAAGAGCTTGGGGAGGGAGAGATTGCAGATCGCTGGTTCGATATCTTTCTCTTCCCCCTACCTGCGCGCCAATCTGATGACGCCAAGTTACTTTTTTCAAGCGCCGGGGAAACGGACGTCCTTCTCACCGAACTCCTGCAAGAAAAGTCCCCGGAGACGGATGCTTCGGTGGGACCCTCCGACGCTCAAGTTAGTCACTCGGGAACAGACGAGAGCCGTCTAACCGAAGGAGGCTAGACCGTTAGAGCTTAACTAGTAGGAAGAAGTTAGAGAAACCAGAGTTCTTGCCCCCTTACTTACAGCGAGAGCACATGCTTTTATACCTGTTCGAAGATACCCCTTCCAATCAAAAAGATTGCTGATTTCAAGGTGCCCCGTTTGATAACGGACAAAAGATGAGGATGACAGTGACAGATCGTACTGTCACCGTGCATGTTGGAGGTGTCCACATCAGTACGGCCTTACAGGTGTCTGGCGTCTGTGGTTATGCCTGGTGCGTGCCATAGCCGGATGTGACCGCGCATAGTCATGGGCAGGTGGCGAACCATACTCTGTAATGGGGTATGGTCGTGTACAGTGATAGACATATGATGGACCATACGCCGTTATGAGGTATGGCCACACCATGCAGCAGATGTGCGGCGGATTACGTGGTCGTGCCAGGTGGCCCGGGGCGGGCCAGATCATGCCTCGGGCACTGTTCATGCAGCCCAAGACCAAGGGGGTCTCGGGGGTTGAGATACTGTTCATAAGGCCCGGGAGCTGTGACTTGAGACCGAGGGTGGACCTCGAGGCCAAGCACTATTCATGCAGCCCGAGACCGAGGGGGTCTCGGGGGTTGAGATATTGTTCATAAGGCCCGGGAGTTGTGGCTTGAGGCCGAGGGTGGACCTCGAGACTAAGCACTGTTCATGCAGCCCGAGACTGAGGGGGTCTCAGGATATCCCGATCTGATACAATAGATATGGAATACCATGAAGCCTCACAATAGATATGGGAATACCATGAAGCCTCACAATTTGCTCAATATACATGTTGGCCAATCTCTCACTGGAGATCCCAACCTTAAATGGCAAGAAATGGGCTGACTTTGTCAATATATCTACAATGACCCATACTGCATCATTGCTCCTAGGGGTCTTAGGCAGACCAGTCACGAAGTCCATTATGATCTTCTCCCATTTCCATTGTGGAATCATCAGAGATTGAAGGGGTCCCGCAGGCCTTTGATGCTCAGCCTTCACTTGCTGACATACTAAACATTTTGCCACATACTGAGCAATCTCTCTCTTCATTCCCTTTCATCAAAAATTTTCTTTTAGGTCTTTGTACATCTTGGTACCTCCTGGGTGTATATATAGGGAGAATAGTGGGCCTCCCTCAGAATCTCTGCCCTTAGTTCCTCCACATTTGGCACACAGAGCCTATCATCAAATCTCAGGATCCATCCTCCATTATAGAAAATTCATTTTGGACCCCTGACTCCACAGCTTCCTTAATCTTTTGCAGGTCCAAGTCTTCTTTTTGGAGGACTTGATCCTGTCTAACAGAGTTGGTTGGAGTACAAGCGCTGCCACAAGCCCATCGGACCGTTGTACTCGCAACTCAACCTCCAGCTTCTCAAGGTCCCTCTGGATGTGAGGCTGAGAAGTGATCACAGAAGCTAACTCCGAGGAGGACTTCCTACTCAGGGCATCAGCTACAACATTGGCCTTTCCTGGATGATAGTGCAGGTTCAGGTCATAATCTTTTAGTAGCTCCATCCACCTCCTTTGCCTCAAGTTTAACTCCTTCTGAGTGAAGATGTATTTCAGACTTTTGTGGTTTGTGTACACATCACGTGCCTCTCCATATAGATAATGCCGCCAGATCTTTAAGGCAAAAAATCACAGCGGCCAACTCCAGGTCATGAGTAAGATAATTTTGCTCGTATGGCTTTAGCTGTCTGGAGGCATAAGCTATCACCTTCTTATTTTGCATCAAAACACATCCCAATCCCTTCCGAGAAGCATCCGTGTATAGGGTGAATCCTTCAGATCCTGACGGAAAGGTAAGGATGGGGGCTAATACTAGGCGTTGCTTCAACTCCTGGAAACTTCTCTCACACTCTTCGGTCCAGTCAAACTTCGCTTGCTTTTCGGTCAACGAGTCAAGGGTAGAGCAATGCGAGAGAAGCCCTCCACGAATCTGCGATAATATCCAGCCAGCCCCACGAAGCTTCTGACATCAGATACATTAGAAGGCCGACTCCAGTTTACAACTGTCTCAATCTTCTTCGGGTCTATAGTTATGCCATTTTTAGATATTATATGACCTAATAATGATACTTGACTCAACCAGAAGTCACACTTCTGCAGCTTGGCATAAATCTTCTTCTTCCGAAGAGTTTGCAGAACAATCTTCAGGTGGTCCACATGCTTCTTTTGGCTTTTAGAATACACCAGGATGTCATCAATGAAAACCACTACAAACTAATCCAAGTATGGCTTAAAGATTATGTTCATCAAGTCCATGAATGCTGCCAGGGCATTAGTCAACCCAAACGGCATCACTAAGAACTTATAGTGGCCATACCTAGTTCTGAATGCTGTCTTAGGCACATCTCCAGCCTTGACCTTGAGTTGATGGTCTCTTGACCGAAGATCAATCTTCGAGAATACCTGAGCTCCTTGGAGTTGATCAAATAGATCATCAATCCTCGACAAGGGATACTTGTTATGTACTGTTACCTTATTGATTTCTCGATAATCAATGCAGAGCCGAAGACTTCCATCTTTCTTTTTGACAAATAATACATGAGCACCCCAAGGAGAAACACTAGGCCTGATAAATCCCCGGTCTAGGAGCTCCTGCAATTGGCCCTTCAGCTCTTTTAGCTCAGTTGGGGCCATGCGATAAGGGCCTTGGATATAGGTCCAGTGCCAGGGACCAAATCAATGGTGAACTTAACTTCTCGGTCTGGAGGCAATTTGGTCAAATCATCCGGGAAGACATCAGGAAACTCCATAGCCACTGGAATATCCTCCAACTTGACATCTTCCTACTGAAGGTCCTTTACCACAGCAAGAAACCCTTGGCCACCTTTCTTCAAATATTTGGCAACCTGCAGTGCTAACACAAACATTGAGGCTAGGTGTTCCTGGCTTCCAGTAAAACTGAATTTAGGCTGATTAGGGATTTTGAAGATCACCATTTTCCTAAAACAGTCTACTGAAGCATGATAGGAGGCCAACCAGTCCATCCCAAGGATAACATCGAAGGACTTCAGTGGAAGGACGATTAGATCAGCCTCCAACTTCTTGTCGCCCATATTGATCTGGCAGGATCTGCATACAGACTCCACCCTCATAACATCTCTATTTGGGAATGCAATGTGTAACTCTTGTTCTAGGGGAACAGGTATCAACGATGCATTATTGGCAAGATAAGCATCAGATATAAACGAATGCATGGCACCCGGATCTACTAAAGTTTGAGCAGAAGTGTTGCCTACTTTAAATGTCCCTAATCACAAAGTTTAGATTGTCTTAGATGCCATATTGCTTATCCTATTTATCATTCATGATCAATGCATTATATCGCATATGAACGAAATAATCTTAAAGGAGTACTTAAGTAACAGGCGTACCTGCCACAACGGAGTTAGAAACGGCAGTATCCTGTTGGGTGATGGTGAAGACCCTTCCCTGGGTCCTCGGCTGCTGCTGCTGGTTCATCCCCAGATTTGGAGAAGGCAGCTGATCTCTCCGAAGGGACAAATGGCCATCTTGTGATCCACTTTCCCACAAATGAAGCAAGCACCTTTCAGCCCATGGCACCGCCTGCTTGGGTGGAAGTTCCCACAGTGAGGGCAACGGATCTCCTTACCCTTCGGTCCTGAGGGGGGCTGATATGCATCTTTCTTCTTGGCCTGCCCCGAAGACTGACCCAAAGGAGACCCCTTCCTCTTCCTCTGTAGCTCACACTCCCTCTGGTTCCTATTCATGTCTCTTTCGATCATCAGGGCTTTGCTCACCACAGCACAATATGTGAGAGTTCAAATGCATTGACTGCTTGCCTCAGTTTGGGTCGCAGTCCTTCAGTGAACCTGGTGATCTTGGCTCTCTCAGTGGTCACTATTTCTGGAGCAAACCGGGCTAACCTAGTGAACTTGGCTTTGTACTATGCCACAGAGAGATTCTTCTGGTCTAGCTCAAGAAACTCAGATTCTATATGTCTTTGCACACTACTGGGAAAGTATTTGTTGAAAAAGACCTCCTTGAACTCCCTCCAGGAAACACCTGTCCACCCAATCGCTGCTCCATATGAACCACCAATCATATGCTTCCCCTTGAAAGAGGTAGGTGGCAAATCTAATCCGCTCCTCCTCCTGGCTACCATGGGCCATGAAGGCCTTCTCCATCTTCCTCATCCACCCCTCAACATCAACGGGGTTAGTGGATCCAGAGAAGGGAGCAGGGGCTAAGCTCTTAAACTCAGCAAAGCTTCGACCTCCTCCTTGCAAGGGTTGCGGCGGAGCAGGCTGGACTGGTGGTTCAGGTTCGACTAACGGAGTTTGCGGAGTAGGAGGGATGGGCTGAGCAGGCATAACTTGTTGGATCTGCTGCTGCATAGCCTGCACCATTTCCATAAGGACCTGAAGTATCTCAGTCTGGTGCTGTTGCTGGCCATTGCCAGTCATATTAATGGAACCAGAGCCTTCAGAAGTTTGCTGGCCTCCCTGCTGGCCAAAGTCACCAGCCTGGGAACCTTCAACTTATCACATACTTCTGGTGTGATGAGGCATTATTATTCCCTGCCAGGTTTGGTTCCAATCAAAATCTTTACAAACCCCTAAATTTCAGGCTTTCAAAACATATTTACTTGAAAATCTTCTTAGAGTTGTTATCCTCCCAGTGTCTTCCTACTTTTTGCCTAGTGTCATCTTATGTTTATCCCTAAGGTCAAACCAGGCTCTGATACCACAAAAGCTGTCATGCTCCAGACCCAATATGGGATCCAGGAGTGGCAACCCGCGCATGTCGGGCATGAAGGCGTCCCAAATTATGACACATAAATTAATATAAGGCAATAATTATATATTCAATCCAAATCCATACACTTAATACAAACCATAATTATGAGTCTTGGGTACAAGCCCTACACACAAAATATCACTGGGGTTACATCAATATAATGGATCTAATTTATTTTAATAGAAGCTCCAACTATCCCAAATCCCATTCTTCAGTCTTGTGGCTCTGAAAAACATTGTGAGATTTATATGAGCTCACACTCAATGAATAAGCCTACTATAATATAATATAATCATTTCATCATTTCAAGATATTATCAAATCACATTTTCATGTATAAAGCTTCCAATTTCAAATACATTCATCATGTTATCAAAACATGCATGTCATCAGCTCAAATAATTTTGGAGGCTTAATTATACAATAAATGCCGAAATATGCAATGTAAACAAACCCACTGTATTTATATAATTACTATTTTCTTATGTGTCCCATGGCCCTACAACACCATATGGTGTATCACTCTTTAATGTCCCCTAAGAGGAAGGGTCCTGGTACCAGCGTTATGCCATATATCATAATCAATCACAACACATCCTACAGATGTGTGTCCTCCACATATCTTTTCCTATGGATGTGGGTCCCGTATCACTTGACATTTCACATCATATAAGAACCGCGGCGACACATATAAGTATATCTCAATATCATCATCATATTTGCATGTATCACATCATGCATCATCATAAGCATAAGCTTCTCATATCACATATACAGTGGTTTGTACATTCATAGCATAAAATACATCAATAGTACAAGTATATTTTGCAAAGCCGAAATAATCGCATCATTCAATGTTTACACATTTATAATCCACTACTTTGCAAATATTAGCAATCACATATAATTATAACATATACCCAATTGCATACTCAAGGTACTATTTATCAAATTAAATAACAAAATCCATTTTCTCTCATTTCATAAATATGCAAATAGCTATAAATACAAAGATTTATATATTAAATAATTTATGAAATTATTAATTAGCTTACTTACCTCAGTACGCTAATCCCAAACTGTAAATCAGCTATGTGGACATCTGGTTACCTACAGCATTAATTTTCACAATTAAATCTCTAAAATTGAAATAATAAAGCATCCCCTAAGGTCTACCCAATCTAATCCTAGGCCCAACTTTGGGCTCAAATATCTCTCAATATATACCCAAATAGAAAAATAAAAATACCCCAAGAAACTAGAATTAACACTGAATCAAGCCATTTTGTTTCATTCCGATCCAATACAGGACCCAAAACGCAGTCAAAAAATGGCTCGGAGTCGACCCAGTAGGGCCCAAAAGGGGACGGCCCTGCCGGTCCGCTAAGCCGTCTTCTTCCTACCGCCTCCCCTGTTTCACCCGAAATAGGGGGAGCTCGTGCCGGTGGCCAGGGCCGCCGCCAGCCTCTCCCTAAGGTGGGGGCTCGGCCGCCGCCGACCGACCCAGAGCCGGCCGCCGCCACGGCCGAATCCCCCCCCCTCTCTTTCTCCTCAATCTCTCTCTTTCTCTCTCGTTCCCCCCTCTCTCTCTCTCTCATCCTCTCTCTTACCTTGCAGCCGGTACTGGAAGAGAGAATGGAGAAGGAGGGGTGCTCCCCCCCCTTCATATATCGTGGCAAAGGGGAGGGTTAGCCCCTCCCCTGACCGGCTGCGATGCTCCCCCTGCCAGGCTGTCAACAATGACGGAGGAAGGGGCGGCGCCTAGGTAGGGGGAAATAGGGGTTCACATAAGGACTTCCATCAATTTATTACAAATCGTAGCTATGTTATCTATTAATAAATTACGGAAACTTATCTTATCTATTAGACAGGAAGGGCTCTCAAACTAGAATAAAATTTCATGATGTGAGGAAATTAATTGATCTCCAAAAAGTACAATTCTAAATCAATTCTAAATGCGAGACCTAGACGGTAAAAGAAAGAAGCTTCTGATTGATCATAACTTGCATCTATTAACAAGGTTATTTGTAATGCAGTTTCTAAATCCAATGCATCAGACAGTAAGCATTCATGTGGAAGATTAGCGACAATCATGAGAAAGGAAATCAAAGTAGAAAAGAGCACCTTCAGGCATCTCGCAAAATGACATAGCGTGAAAGTAGAAAAGGGTCAGACAAAGAATACTAGGCATCTCCTAAACTGCGCTCATATCCTCATATTCCTGAGACTGGGGGTAAACCACATCGCTGGCATGGCATAATATGGAGGCTCCTCCCAGCCGGAGGATAAGAACTCAAAGCTCTGATTCATTATGTCGAACACCTCTATCTCATGATCTAAAGGCTCCACCTCTATCTCATGATCTAAAGGCTCCATGCGTCCATGCCAATGGAGATAAGAAGCACAATAATAAATGCCGATCACCTATGTCGTTGACCTGAGACCATTCAGGCGGCTCCTTGTTCATGTCTAATTTAAAAATAGTCAAAAACGTCGTTTCCTCAAGAGGAAAATCCCTACTGTCGACGAACATGAAGAGCTCTGCTCCAGTAGTCTTCTCCAAAAAGGCCAAGACGTCACCACGAAGGGGCGCCTTCATGTTGTAGATCATCTCTGGCCTCGAAGGAATTGGCATTATAGATGTAAAATATTCCTTGATCGTCTATCAGATAGAAACGGCCCTGACGGTAGAGAATGGATTGAGGGAGCTGAGCCAAATCGGTGTGGAACACCGTCCATGCCTCGTCCCCCGGTCTACAGAACACGATGTCCCGACAAATCCCGTCGATGATCACGACACAGTCACCATCGGCTGAATCGGGGTCTGAGGACAAGAAGGCAAACCCTGGGAAAGAATATACGATAGCCGGGATAGAGATCGGTGGTGGGAGGGAGGGGGATTTGGGCTCTAGTGGACGGGATTGAACATGGAGAATTGGGCGGTCATGGAGTCGAACAAGACGAGCCAACCGTGTGACGAGGTGAGGATCATTTTGTCATGGGCTTCAGGGAGGGAGACGGTGAGGAGGACTTGGAGGAGAGGCTGAAGAAGGCCCGGTCATCGATGGAGGTGTTGTAGGGCAGCATCAGCAGCGGCGGAAGTTTCACCAGGTGCGGGAACGCGACGGATCACCATGCCCTGCAGACGGAGCGAAATCGGATGTGATCGGAGTTGTTGCCGATGGCCTTCCTGGCGATGATCTCCAAGAGCTCTGGCTGGAGTTGGGACCATTGGGGTTGCGATCTTTCTCGCCTTTCCTCGGAAGACGATGCCATCGCCGATGCGCCGAATGGAGATTATTTGCCTCAATTTCCTCTTTCGCGGTGCATCTTTTGACGCAGCCGCAAACTTTAGGGCCTCTCAGCAGAGCACCGCAGATGGTTTCGCATGTGGTAGGTGATCGGGCATCACCTTATTTGACGTAACATATTTCAACAATCGATGGCCGTTGATGATTATATGTCATTGTATTGATATATTATCGAAATGAAAGATTATTATGTATGCCAATAATATCTTTAAAACTTTATTTACATAACATATTTCATATATCATATAATAATATATATATATTTTAATAAATGATAATATATTATTTTATTTTTATATTATAAATATATATTATATTATATTATATTATATTATATATATAGTATGAATAGAGAGGTTGATAAATATAAGGATAAAATTGCTTCAATTTTTTTAATGAAAATTATTATCATCATTGTGATGGAGTATTCTCATATGGGGTTAGGATCACGAAACCAAAGGGTATGCACACATAATGCACCACACTTAAGTCCCCTGTCTTATCAAATTTGTCAATAGAGAGTATTTTCTACTAAAACTTATGGACCGTATCCATACAAGAAGGAGACACCCAAGAGGACGTGGAAACAAAACAAAATAACTTTTCACACAAAAATTCTAATAATTATATTATAACTAAATTATAATATAATATGTAGCATGATAATATAATTATTATAATATTGCTATATAATATTATGTTCTATTATTATATAATCTTATAATATTGAATTATATTATACTAATATGAAAATAATGTTAGGGTATAATTAAACATGATGATCCCATTATCTTTATCTACATCATTAAGGTGCCTTATGATTATCCTGTTTATTGATTATAGAAGCTTATAAAATAATAATATAATAATCTTTACTATTAACTATAATGATAAATGTTAATGTTCATTATCAATAAATTTTAATAAGATTGTCAATAATTATACATAGCTTGTTTGAGCCGATGAAACATACAACTATATTTAGAGGCATATATGTTTTTCTATACTCATCTCCCGAGATAGTGATAGCTAATCAAATGTGGGCCATTTGAGAAAGTGTGCTGTGCTTCCCAAACCTTTTTTTTTCTTTTTTTTTTCTTAAGACCAACCAAATATAACAAGACCATTTTCTCTAGAATTTATTTCTTGGGAAATCACTTTCATACATATACTTACTTTCTAACATACTATAATTTTAAAACTTGACAAATAATCAATACAAAAAACTGGACAAGTGTCTAATCTTGGAGCATAATCTTCAAAATGCATTTGATTACACAATTTAAACATAATAATGTAATGCTTAAATAGAAATTCTGTGGTCCAGACTTTGTGGACCAGAACAATTAATATAGATTTGTCATGTAAATTTACCATCTAAGAACTGCTAGAATAGTAAATGTACAATAGGGATCAGCAGACAATGCAAGATTTTATTAAATAGGATGAGAACATCTGGAACTTCAAAAGAAGTACATTTCTGTCAAAAATGAGCCAATATTATAATGTATATAACTCTAGGCTGAGATGGAGATAACAAATTAACCTTAATGGAGCCATGAGATATGAAAAAAAAAAAATAGAATTTTATGAAAGGTCACGGAAATTAGTTCTGCAAGGAGTTCGTATTCAGAGAAAAAGTTGGACATTGCAAAACAGCCATTGTTTTTCCAAGTATTGCAAATTTTCACAGTAAAATTGTAAATGTGGACTGCATAATGGCAGACTACAAACATGAAATTTATGTAAATATATATTTGATAAGAAGAACAATATCTGTAGATATTGTTGTCACCTTAATGATGTTTTTATACTTAGTTGTTGGTGTCCATGTTGTTGATGTCATTACCTACTAAAATTTTTTTATTTGTTGTAAACATCTATAACTATAACTTTGTTCAACCGAGATGATATATGCAAAGACATAATAATGCATCATCATGCAGCCAAGAATACTTTGTCAATGAAAAAAAACAAGGCATTATTGTAAAGCAATTAAAAGCCTGTTTAGATAATCCTGTAGAATCCAAAAAGATTAATGAGATTGGCAACTTCACATCCGAGAAAAAAGAGAGGGCAAGGGAGAGAAGAGGACAAAGGTCGGGCTCAAACAACACAGGATGGAAAAAAAAACACTCAGCAGGTCCTTTTTTTTTTCTCCAATGAGTATTGGTTTTTGGAGAGGGGCCGAGACAGATCTAATATTCTGTAATAATAGAAATTTTATTTACAATTGAAAGAGCCGAAGATAAGGGACATACTTAATATCGACAACAACGAAACTAGGATCATCGGTCGTCGGAGGCTACCAGAGTCCCCTTGTACGTCCACGCCCCTAAGCCGCAGCACCAGTGAGGGAGAGGAGGAAGATCTCAGTCTTTCTCTTCTTCTTACCTTCTGAAGACACCTCGAGTTTTCTTATAAAAGAGGAACATATAAACCATAGGAATACGAAGAGATATTCCCAGAGTAACGAAGAGTCCCGTCTCTTGGGACTTCGTGTGGACGCTGACCTGGCATCCAGACCAACAATCTTCACTCGTCCACACAGGAACAATAACCTTAACTCTCTCAACATACAGTGCGGTGGGGTGTGCAACCCGATGAAACTCACACACAGTGACACATAGTGCATATACTGCATTAAGTTAATAAATAACTAACGCAGCAAACAGGAATATAATCTAATCCCGTCTGTGTCCTAGATAATTCGATCACACCTAATCAAGCACTCTCAATCCCTCAATAAATCTACCCTAAGCAGCACTTGAAAAAACACAAAGTCATAATGTTGGTATCCATAATCATATGCAACTCATACACATGATTGCCCGAGCAATGGATCACAAACATAAGGTGTTGTCACAAATAATCTTCTTGAACACTCATACCAGTTCATCCTTGTCCAGTTGACTTCCTAGGATTGTCTCATGTGGCCGCATCAATTCCATGACCCTGGAGGACAAAGCTAAGGAAGTCATCATGCACTTCAACTTCATGGTATAGGTTCAAGCCCAAGGACACTACATAGTTGTAAGTCTCACACGATAATGGAGAGGGAATATTTCGCATTACCCCTACAAGGTCGACTTTAGCACATGCAACGTAATACATGCTACGATGGAGCTCCCACACAATGGGCCATGTCATACTCAAACATCGTACGAACACAAGTTTAGGCATCACAAAGTTGCCTGACTCGAGCACACACCAATGCTCCAGTTCAGCTATAACAGGCTTAGTACGGATCTGTGGTCACATCACTATTGATACACTGCTCACGCATATTTATGCTCCGTACTCAACTCTTTTGAGTCTCATCTCAGTCCAAACTGAGGCAACTTTGATTATAATCTATTCTATTATAATTTATGTAGCATATTTTGCAACCCATGCAATCTGCAACTCATGCATTGCTACTCAAGCATCTATAATGGCTACTTTAGTCTCATCCTGCCCACTACAAAAGTGTCAGGGCGATCACCCATATGAGTGAGCTGATCTAAGCCTGTGACATTTATACACATATGTGCCTATAAATATGAACTCATCATAATAATGAAAATAAACATTTCATAAACTTTAACACATAGTCATTGATGTCCATATAATCCCTGTCTGACAATAAAAAGAACAGACACAAACTCCTACATAAGTCTGAAACATATCACGGTCTGTCACACTCTATACAGACCTAGACCCCTTATATAAGCCTGAACACATCCCTAGGAATAGCTTCGTCAGAGGATCAGCCAGCATCTGCTAGTAGAGATATGTTGTAGGATAACTTCTCCTTACTTGACCATGTCTCTAATGAAGTGATATCTGATGTCAATATGCTTGGTCCTTCCATGGTACTTAGGACCCTTAGCATATTGTAATGCTGCCATACTATCAGAACTAATCTGAATATCCTCATATGGAGTAGCTGATATCTCAAGTCGCCTCAAGAACCTTCTCAGCCACATAGCCTCCTAGATAGCAGCCGAACAAGCAATATATTCGGCTTCCATAGTGGACAGGGCGATACAACTTTTTTTTACTCACCAAGTGACAGCTCTACCTCAAAGATAAACACATATCCTGTGGTGGATCTACGCTCGTCCCTATTACCTGCCCAATCAGAGTCACAAAAACCCTTTAATCTCAAATCTCTACCATGATAGCATAGAATGAGATTGGCAGTACCACGAAGGTAACGAAAAATCCTTTTAACTGCAACCCAATGAGTAAGTCCTGAATTACTTTGATATCGGCTAACCAAACCGACAGCAAAGCAAATGTCAGGGCAAGTACACAACATAGCGTACATCAAGCTCCCTACAGCACTAGCATAGGGATCCTGCTCATCTTTTCTCTCTCCTCATCAGTTCTAGGGCACTGATTGATGCTTAAAGTACAACCCTTCTCTATTGGGGTATCAACGGGTTTAGAATAGTGTATTCGGAATCGTTCTAAGACTTTCTCAATATACGTTTCTTGTGACAAACCAAGAAATCTCTTAGAACGATTCCTTAGGATCCTCACTCCCAACACAAAATTCGCCTCACCCATATCCTTCATCTCAAAGACAGAGGACAGCCACTCCTTAGTGGCGTTGATCACTCCAATAGAACTCCCAGCATAGGGATGTCATCTACATACAACGCCAAGATCAGAATCCCATCGTCTGATTTCTTAATGTACACACAGTGGTCCTCCTCAATCATATCTAAGCCAATCGATGTAATGGCTTCATGAAACTTGAGGTACCATTGCCTAGATGACTGCTTGAGACCATATATGGATCTTCTAAGTCAGCACACTTTGCCCTCCTGTCCTTTGGTCATAAAGCCCAAGGGTTGATCCATATAGATCTCTTCATCTAGGCTTCCATTAAGAAACGTTGTTTTAACATCCATTTGATGTAGCTCCAAATCTAAATGGGCTACAATAGCTAGGATCAGGCGAATGAAGGCAAATCTCACCACAGGAGAAAATGTCTCCTCAAAGTCTACACCCTCCATCTGGGTATAGCCCTTCGCAACAAGACGAGCCTTGTACTTATCAATTGACCCATCAACCTTACGCTTAATCTTAAGAACCCACTTATTTTCTATATTTGTGCCCAGACGGAAGGTCTACCAAGTCCCACACATGATTCTTGGCCATCGATACCATCTCATCTTCCATAGCAGCTTGCCACTCACTATGAGCAGGTGAATCAAGCGCCTCTTCAACAGAAGCAGGCTCATCTGATCCAATGGAGTGCAGAGAAACACATTCCCTTCAATCCCAAAATGTCGTCGTGGAATATGACCACATTTGCTTCTCTGTAACTGCATATCTGAACCCTGAAGACCACTCTCAGGTGGTACATCAACCCTCATAGGTGAGCTCCTACTAGGCTCAGCTTATGCGCTCCCACTGTCTGATGCGACACTCCCACTGGGCCTAGCATTCCCACTATTTATGGCGATCTCTAAGATAGGTCGAAAATCTCCTTCCTCACCAGAGATAGTAGGAAGGTCCTCCTATAACTCATATAGAGATAGGTCCTTTCTAATTTCACCATTGCTCGGAAATTCATTCTCTAGAAACTCCACGTCTCTGGACTCCACTTCAGTCAACCCTCCATTAAGATGTGCACCATACATCACGTAACCCTTCGAATTCTTAGGGTACATGATAAATACCTTTTGTTGGCTTTAGGACCCAGCTTTCCCAACTTATGGGAGGCGTTGTGAACATATCCTGCTGAGCCCCAAGGGCGCAAATGATCCACAGAGGGTCGCATGCCATGCCTTAGCTCATATGGAGTAGAGGGTACCATTTTGCTAGAGACACGGTTAAGGATGTAGGCAGCAGTCAACAGCGCATCTCCCCAAAAACTGATTGGAAGATTGCTTTGCACTATCATCGACCTAACCATGTCTAGTAAAGTCCTATTGCGACGCTCGGCAACACCATTCTGTTGTGGTGTCCCAGGAATGGTAAGCTGCCTGCATATCCCTTTTTCCTCATAGAACCGCTGAATTGCTCAGATAGATATTCGCAATCTCTATCAGTTTGAAGAGTCTTCAAAGACCTCTCCTTCTGATTTTCTACCTCAGCTAAAAATCGTCCGAAACAATCCAGCGCTTCATAGCGGTGGGAGATCAGGTACACATACCCAAATCGCGAAAAATCATCTATAAATGCGAGGAAATAGGAAGTGTCATATCGCGCCTTGACACTCATGGGTCCACAGATATTAGAGTGAACTAGCTCTAATGGATGAGAGGCCCTAGTAGCCTTACCCAAAGGCTTTCTTGTTGCCTTTCCTGCTAGACAAGACTCACACATAGATAGACTTATCTTAGTAAGAGGGCCTAATAGTCCAGCTTTAGCCATACATGCCATACTATCTTGGCCCATATGACCAAGTCTGGCATGCCAAAGAAAACTATCATCACAGGTAGGAATAGAAGCACAAGAAAAAGAGGAGTAAGAAGCACACAATTCAACATCAAGTCTAAAGAACCCTTGTGACAAATATCCACAAAAGGAAAAAATACCATCCAGATAGACCGACATACGGTCACCAAAAAAACTAAAAGTGTAACCAAGTGCCAACAGAGCAAGAACAGAATAAAGATTACACCGGATAGTTGGGACATACAAAACGTCATGTAGGATCAACACATGTCCATCATGAAGCGTAACACGATATGCTCCTACACCCAAAAACTGCTTACGCAGATCGTTTCCAAGCACGACAAACTGGGTATTTACATGTATCCGGTAAAAATCCATAAAACCAGCTCGATCTCGCACTATATGTTTGTTCGCTCCCGAATCTACAATCCAATCGGGGATAGTGTCAGCAACTAATGCATATGAACAAACATAGAGAGAGCTTAATATAGAGCATACCTTCTTTGGCTCAGTGCAATCACGAGCAAAGTGGCCTTTAGCTCCACAGTTGTAGCACTTAATCTTTGTCACATCTCTCTTGCCCCCTCGACGTCCTCTCTTAGGTTTGGCCACAGTTTTTCCTTTATATCCCTGAGCACTCATGTGACGTGCCTTTCCCTTCTTTTTGTACTTGGGCCTCGAAGACTCACCAGTAACCATATAGGCCGAAGGGAGGAAAGTCTCAATACGCTCAGCCTCTAGCTCAAGGTGACGAGCAATATCCTCAAAAGTCTTTATGTGCTCACTATGAGTCATCAAGAGCTTCATCTGACTCCACTGAGGGTCGGGCAGTGAACGAATCACTGCTAGGACCTGTTGCTCATCAGTAAGGTCAACTCCAGCAGCCTTCATATCCCTAATCATGTTTTCCATCATACGAAGGTGGGTCAACATGGAATGATCGGGATCCTTGACATACTGTATGAATCTAAGGTTCAAGGCACGTAGCATTGTGGCCGAAGTTTGACCAAACCTGATCTTGAGCTGGTTCCACATATCCTGAGTAGTCTGGCAATGCTCAATGTTGCCAATAAGATCATTGTGCATGCTTCTCAACATGGTAAAGCGTGCACAATGATCTTTCTTGACCCAATTGTCATAGGCTTCCCGATCAAGGCGATGTTGCTCAGTAGTGCCAGGGGTTGGTGGTGTCATACTAGTTGTCAGGGTCTCCAAGACGTCTAATTCATTCAGCAGGTATTGATTTTTCTATGCCACATTTCATAGTTTTGTCCATCTAGCTTCTCACCTTTGTTGAGATCAGCTATCACAGATTTGGAGGCCATCACTGCATTCAGTCAAGCAAGGTATGGACATTAGGCACATATCAATGTATACTGATATCTAGAAAAATAAGCAGATTACGAATGTTCTATCTTATTAAATGAGATCGAAAATTTCGCTAAGCTCATAATCATCACTTATTTAATAAGATAGAACACTGAATCCGATAATTTTCATATAACATATCTATATTGTCCACAAAACCAATGTTGGAACAAATCCAATAATTCATATAAATATTTATGTACCAAGTCATAAATAAACATGCTCGCAGAAAATACATAGCATTTGACATAAATCCTCTCATGCACTAAGCATAAATAATTGTCAACGTAAATAACATGCAGAATATGCATAAATCATATTTGTACACTAAGCATAAAGAATTATGCATCCAGAAAAAATTTCACAGAAAAAATTTCAAAAAAAATCAAACAGAATGGCAATAAAAATATTCATGCACAGAGCATAAACCACCATGCCACAGCAAGAAAATTTTCAATAAATTTTCTAAGATATTCTATGAATTTTTATGATTTTTCTATAATTTTTTTTGATTTTTTCTGATGTTCTGCGATTTATCACTTAGCTACAACGTTTCCGCTACGTAGCGCCAAGTAACAGGCATGTGGCCAGCACTGAGCGCCATGTGGTAGACCCTTCAAATGCTGAACGTCAGCAATGACACCTCCCTTTTATTTATTGGTTGTTGGTTGGGTAATGAAATTACCCTAAATTTCTAACCATTTACAGGTGGTGCCATCAACTCAAAAAAAAAGGAAGCCATTCCATGACGGATCATTCAATATGACCAAGAAAACAAAATGCCATCAAAATTCAAAACCCATCTTTCTGAACTAATGAAGATCCACTCAGATCTTATTGACGATCTTCTGCCACGCATCGTACTGCAACCGACTCCGCCGCCCACTTGGTGGCGGTCAGATCATCGCGGCCCTCCAGCGGCCGGGGAAGAAGCCGAATGACACGGCGACCCGGGAGACAGACCCGAGATGGAATCCGGCAGCGGACAATGCGTCGCCGGCCACCAAAGAGCTCTCGGTGGTCACTGAGGCAACAGGGACATTCGGGTAGGGCAGGGAGATGCTAACAAGAGCATCCTGACCTATGATAGGCCCTCCAACCGATGAAAAAAAAAAAGTCTCCGCCACTGGTGGCCGGGAAAGAAGTGGGAAGGATCCCAAGCGGACGGAGAAGAACTTCCCAGCCGCCGGTGAGGATGGATGGACCCTCCCCCATGCTTTCCGAGGTCCGCTGCTGCACCCATGGCCGCAGTGGAACCTCCCCTGTTTTTTTTATATAAAATTACAGCAACACCCAAGGCCAATTCCTCAACAACCTCTCCCCTCGGGGGACTATACAGAAAGTCTCGGCTTGTACGTCCATGCCCCTAAGCCGCAGCACCGGTAAGGAAGAAGAGGAAGATCTCAGTCTCCGTCTCTTCTTCTTACCTTCTAAGACACCTCGAGTCTTCTTATAGAAGAGGAACAAATAAACCATAGGAATACGAAGAAATATTGCCAGAGTAATGAAGAGTCCCATCTCTTGGGACTTCGTGTGGACGCTAACCTGGCATCCAGGCCAACAACAATCCTAAAGATCCGCTGGGTTACTAAAACAAAACCTAAGTAGGAATAAAATGTTTACAATCTCTCATAAAGTGCACACTCTATCAAAGATTTCTTGCATGATCTGTCTATGTTCTTCATTCAGTATTACCGAGAAAAATTAAGGCTGAATAAAGTAGAACTGGGTCTTTGTACAATGAAGAAAACCTGTAATGGTGAACAACTGTTCTATTGAAGAAAACCTGCTGTGGTGAACAACCATTACATTTATCCTTTGTGAGAGCTCATTAAGCTAAGAAACCAAATAATTTTGGCTTGCCTTTATGAATTTCATCCTCACAGAACTCAAACATAGAGATGACCCTTTAACAACAACAATATCAATAACAAAATCTTAATGTCAAAGTAGTTAGGATTAGCTACATGAATCGTTTTCTTCCATTCAGCCTAGCTTTGAGTTACTAGTCACATAATCAGTGACATGCACCTATACTCACTTTTCTTGATGGTCATCCTTTTATAGGTATTGACATGACAAAGGTTCATCAAATGTAGTTGCAACTTGGCTAGAATGGGCAGGTTAAGGCCAACTTCTACCCATCACAACTAAGAAAGATAGTTAATTCTAATTTATACAAATTTGACATTAAACCCAGCCACCCAGAGACAAACTCAATTCCACTGCAAGTTTTTCAACTACTTGAAATTGGTTGGACAACATTTGACCTATGCTGGATGCATGAGATCCATGGGTTGATTTTGTGTGCATGTGTGTGATGTGCAACTGGAGGAGTCTTAAGACTTTCCTCAAATTTATTGATAAGAGTAAAAAAATAATGATTACAGCTGACAGGGAGCATAATAGAAGGGAAGAGAAGAGAGAGAATGAAGTGAAGAAGAAATGCATAGAATAGAGAGTTAAAGGATGCAGAAACAGAGATATCCATGGGTTGAATCAGTTCAGGTTTACCTGTTCCAAATAGCACGTATATATCTTAATATCCTGCAAAGGTCGCCCATCCACCATAAAGTTTTGTGTCAATATCATGCTACTAGTTGCATCCATCAAGCAAAGAATCAGGCATAAGACCTAAAAGAATCAGTAATGACATTATACCAATGCTCTCTTTAAGCTCTTTGCCTAAACCATTTATTCAATAAAACAAAGCTCTCTTTGAAAACATCTTCACTGGGCTAGATCAATGTGTTGAATGAATGCTTGGTTCTTTATCATGATCACACTTGGGATACAAATCCAGACAGAACTTAAGAAATGTACTGAAAAGCAAAGATAAAAACTCTGCATTCTGTGGAAAGATGCCTGCAGTATCAGCCTCAGTGGAGTACACAAAGCCATGGGGGGAGTTATTCATCCAGAAAGTAGGAAGAGAGAGGGATCCTGAGGGGGAAACAATAGCTAGGAAATCAGCATCTTGGTCAGCTTCTGTAAAATAATGAGAAATGAAGTAAAAACTGAGAGGATTTGAGAGAGCAAAGATATCTGAGATAAATAGGGGCAGGAACAAGAGAAAGATTCATTGATCCATGTTACCATTGCTTCAGAGGCCCCCCTCAGGCTAGATTGTCATTGTCACAAGATGCTCACTTCCATAGATCCACACTAACCTGTAGTGAGTTTGATCATGGGAAGAGAACTAGCATCTGATGGAATAAAGAGCCATAAAAACTATGCCCTACAACCCTGGCAATGAAGCCTGCTCCAACTACATGTTGATACGGTGAACCATTTAAGTTGACCTTGATGTAGTGACTAGATGATTCTAGCACCTGAATTCATGAACTAGATTCAACACCACTGGATCAGTTGCTTGAGTTGACAAGATACCTTAGAAAAGTTCTAAGTTCCTGCCATTCCATAGATGCCACAACTAAACCAAAAGAGATTAATTTGTCCTAAATGTCGGTACTCAATGAGCATGGTTGCTGAAGAAAGACTCTTGTTGTCTCCAAGTTGATGATGTTGATGAGTCTGTGATCCACCCAGAGTGACAATGCCACACCCCAATGATCTTCGGTCATGTACATAGAGCATGTTCAATATCAGTTGGAGAAGACACAAATCAAGCACTCGGGATTTTGGCACAAGGAATCCCCTCCTATGCCAGTCCTCAGATGAACACTTCAAATCTGTGGTAAGGTTTAAGTTTCCATATCCATTTCTAAGACTTTGACTGACTGAAATCTTTCACAACTTCTCTATAGACCTGTACAATGATTTCATTTTTGCGTCCAGTTCCCTAACATCACACATCAATACTATCTGATGTAGCAGAAGCGATATGAGCCACCACTGTGACAATCTCCATAGGAGATTCACAACATTAAAGCCATATTCCATTATCCATTTAGTGGTAGCAATTGATTCACCTTCATATGTGGGTCTAGAGTCTCAACGTAAACAGGACAGGCCATTCTAGTAATAGTCAAACTTGAAAACCAAATGTCATCCAACGCTGTAATGGACCTTCCATCTACAATAGATCACTTAAGAGTGTCACAAGGCTATTACTGCTTCCACACAATGCCTTCCGACATACTAAGCTGCTAGAAAGAGGATTATAAGTAATACAGTGCAATCAAATTCAGATTTCTCTTTAAAATTGTACTCCACACACTTTGAAGTTGTAACACCATCTGAACAGCTTATTTACTCATTAAAGTTTTCCTTCTCGGTTCTGCTCTAGTAAGCCTCAGCCCATTTTCTGAGTCTTGGTAACCATTCCGAATCAGAGAGTTTGAGTGCAATCAAATCAAACTAGTTCAGAATCAAGATGGTTTGGCCTATCAGTTCGGTACAAGGGAAGAACCGGCTAAATCAACCCCAAATCGACTAAATTGGTTGTACCAAACCAATCCGAATCATCTTGAACCAAATTGAACTGTCCAATTTAATCTGATTTGGAAAGATTCATGGCTTGAACCTCCTCCTATTCAATCTAACTGGTATGCCACTGGTACAGTTTGATATGTTTTGTACCAAATCTACCAATCCAATATGTTTTGTACTAAATCGTACTGATCTGCTACTGAAATGATATCGGTTTTTGGATCAGCAAACCTTGTTCTCAACTAATGTATATAGATTCTCTCTTAGGCGATGAGATGGTTCTTTTTTTTGTTTTTTTTCATTCCATATCATGAAATGGCTCACAAGATAGCAAGCGGGTTTGGATTCAGATTCGGTTTAACATGTTTAATAACTATGAAAAAGGCTCATCTTCGGCTCATCCATTTCATCGGTATCTCCCTCACGCTGGAAAAAATCCCAACTTATTTCCCTAATACTCATTCATTGCCCTCTTTCTATAATGTCACCTCCCTATCGCTTGTCACCCTCTTCCCCCCATCACAACTCTCTATTAGCCACCATCCATCATCCATCATCCCTCATATTTTCACAGAAGTGCCCACTCTTTGCCACTCACCCATCATCTAGTTTACTATTGCAGTCATTTTCCTCAACGCTGATCATCGTAGATATGTCTACTCTCTCCCCATTCTCTCTTCCTCCTCTCCTTCTTCCTTTCTCTCCTTCTCTCTCTAGCCTATCGGTTCTTTTTGGTCTCCTTCCTTCTTTCTTAATTTCTAATGATTTGTTATATTCAAATGTAGCTAAGTTCGATCACCTTCCCTTTTCTTGAACTATATGGATCTTGAAGCCACTTTACCTTTTTTTTAATCTTTAGAATCCATGAACTATGTAGATTCAGGGATGAAAGAGATGACCTAATCCTAAACTTCGTTACATTCGAATAAAGCCAAATCTCTCTCTCTCTCTCTATATATATATATATATATATATATATATATATATATATATATACACATGCACACACATATATATATATATAGAGAGAGAGAGAGAGAGAGATTTTTTCCAACATATTTGGTCACAAATCATTAAATGCATAAAAATAAGTATATTGCATAACAATGTCTTCCTGCAAGACGGGAGTATATTGAAATGTAGCTTACATTAAACCTTGAAACAAAACTGAAGCAAAAAACCACAATCAGCAACAACTCAAGAAGGATTACAACGACCTGCAAAATGCACCCTAATCCTTTCTTGCCCGTTAAAATTTCACTAGTTAGTACTTCATGAGTCCTTGCTCCCTGATCCAGCGGACAGAGGAAAAGATCTCAGAAGTTTCACTTAGTACTTTGGAGAATGTTTAGGAATGTGATTTACACTCCCGAACAAGCAATATCCCCTGTTATAATTTGTTTGTGGTTATGTTCCCATGGAGGTCTTCCAACTTTCACGCTCCATGATGCTACTCAAATCACCATTGCCATGGTCCTTAGCGATAAAGATGCCATCTAAGCTTTGGATGCTATGCTAGCTGATGAAGACAAGGCAAATACTTCTATTGCAACATCACCATACACTACTCATTGAGGGTCTTCTAAAAGTCCCCACCAAATTTAGCTTCCAAGATCTGGATGATTCCACTTTAGCGCATGTTGCATGGCCAGTTTCTTGCATAGAAGTCACCATTCCCTTGACCAACTCAAGGGCATACCTCTTAACAGATAAAGGCTCCAGAATCCAGAAAGAGTGTAAGTTTCTTGTCTCTACATGGACTCAACCAAAACATCCTCAGCAGGCCCAGGAGGCTGCAATTTCAGTTGCTCTGCGATCTCCTCCAGAACCTCGTAAATTTTCTCAATTCATTTTGGGATCTGTCACCTACTGAAAACTTATGAACCACAACATTCAAATCTATCAAAGTACAATCTGGCAACTTCTTTAAACCCCTTGCCTTCATCAGCTCCTGCAACTCATTATACTTATCCCATCTTGATGCAGCAGCATAAAGATTCACAAGAGGCACATACCTTCTGCTATTATCTGGCTCCAACTCAATCAAACGTTTCCCCAAAAATTCCCCCACGCTAATATCACCACGAACCTTGGCAAGCCAGATAATCGCCCCCCATATGGCTGACTGGTTGTCCAACGGCATGTGCTGGATAATTTTCAGTGCATCATGAGGATTCTGGGCTCGAACAAAAAGATCAACCAAACACCAGTAATGAGCAAAGCTTGGCTTGATACCAAATGATGATTTCATCATTCCAAAATAACGATGCGCTTCATCAACCAACCCTGAATGAGCGCAGGCAACCAAAACACCAATGAAAGTGACATCGTCTGGTTTAACTCCCTCTTGCAGCATCTGTGAAAAAAACCCGAGAGCTTCCTCACCCTTGCCACAACTCCCTAAACCAGAGATCAATGCGTTCCAACAAATCAAATCCTTCTTCGGTGTTCTCTCAAACAGTGCAAGAGATGCACCAAACAAGCCACATTTGCAGTAAAAATCAATCAATGCAGTGCCGACGTGAGTTGGTATTTGCAACCATCTCCTAACCACAAGCCCATGAACCGATTTTCCCTGCAGGGCTGATTTGAAAAGCGCAAATATAGACAGCAACGAAACGACAGAGCAGTCATCAGCCCCCACGCCAACCTCCTGCATTTGGTGGAAGAACACGAGAGATTTTCGAAACATCTGGTTCCGGACGTACCCATTGAAAAGCGTGGACCAGGACACAACATTCCGATCCGGCATGCTGCAGAACAGCCGCTCGGCTTCCTCCACATCGCCGCTCTTAACATACCCATCGATCATGGAATTGTACGAGATGCTGTCCCTCTCCGGCATTTCATCAAACAGTTGCCTCGCGATGGTCAGACCGTCACAGGACGCGTACATGTGGAGTAGAGCGTTGGGAATTGGCAGATGGCTTAAAAATCCCAGCTTTAGGGCGAAGCAGTGAAAGGACTCGCCTTGGTTGATCGAATCGCGGAGTTTCGCAGCAGTGATAAGGAGGGGGAAGGTACACCGGCTGGGGCGGCAGCCGGCACGGTGGGCCTGTTGGCAATAGAAGGAGATGACGTCGGATGGTTGGGAACGGCGGACGAGGGATTTGAGGATGAGGTTGGACGCGAGGGGGTCGGGCTGGCCGAGATGGGAGTGGAGGAGGAGGGCGTTGTCGAGGTCGCCGGCCGAGCGGCGGCAGTAGAGGGCGACGAGGCGGCGGGCGACTAGCTTCTCGAGAGCGACGCCGGAGACGACCAGGAGAGAGTGAGTGCGACGGAGGTCGGAGAAGGAGGGGAACGAGCAGTGGAGGAAGGAAAGGAGGGAAGCGAGGAGGTCGGAGCTGGGGTGCCGCAGGGAGGAGGAGAGGCTTCGATAAGACATCGGGAGGGAGATGAGAAGGTGGTCGGAGATTTCTAATTTATATGGCCATCTAATGCCGTCGCCGGAGAGGCATCGTGACTGAGACGAGCGTCGTGAATGATGAGTAAACGGCCCACAAAGTGTTTGATTAAGTTTTCACCTAGAGTTCAAATTCAAACGATGCGAATTTTGGACCCTTTCGAGCAGGTGTCAAGCATACCTTCTTGCAACGATGGGATTAGCATTAATTACTTTGAAGTTGATGACGCCTGATCACTTGTCTTGAACGTTGGGAGAAGAGAGCTGCTTAATCCATGGTCTCACGTCTGATTGGATGGCCTGCAAAAAGTTTCAAGACCGGAGGGGTGCTCCGGTGGGGACCCTTCGACACTTAAGTCAGTAACTAGGATCACAGCTGAGGGAGAGCTCAGACGAGCTCTGGAGAAAAAAATGAGTCCTTAGAAAAAAGGGGAGTCTCTTTCTGAGTATCAGGATAGCGAGTATATGAGTTTGCATACCTTGTTCCTGAGTGGACTTACCCTTTTATAGGGGGTTGACACCTGTACAACCACGTGGAGTTCCATAAGAAAGGAATGTCCGTGGGGTTTGTGGGGTTGCGTAAATTTGGGCTGGTTGGTGGGTCATATCCCATCGAAGAGGGAAAAACGGCGGTTAGTGAGCTACGTCCCATCAGTCAGTGGGGCTGACAGGTAGTTAGATCCAGTCCCATCAACGACGTGACCTGTGGGTAGTTGGGGCTGGGGATACCAGGCGGCGCAGGTCAGAAGGACAGCGGCGTGAACAGCCAGGACCGTTCTGGGGCCGACTTGAGACAGCCTTGACCCTCCGGAGGGCACCGAGGCCGAGCAGGGCCGACTCGGCTGACCTAAAGATGCCAGAGCGGGGCCGACCAGGGAAGGTCGGGGCCAACTTGGCCGGCTCGGAGATGCTAGGGCCGAGCGGGGCCAACCAGGGAAGGTTGGGGCCGACTTGGCCATCTTGGAGATGCCGGGGCCGAGCGGGGCCGACCAGGGAAGGTCGGGGCCAACTTGGCCGACTTGGAGATGTCGGGTCCGAGCGGGGCCGACCAGGGAAGGTCAGGGCCGACTTGGCCGACTTGGAGATGCCGGGTCCGAGTGGGGCCGACCAGGGAAGGTTGGGGCCGACTTGGCCGACTTGGAGATGCCGGGGCCGAGCGGGGCCAACCAGGGAAGGTCGGGGCCGACTTGGTCAGCTCGGAGACACCGGAGCTGAGCGAGGCCGACCAAGGGAGGTCGAGGCCGACTTGACCGACTCGAAGATACCGGGGACGAGCGAGGCCGACTTGGAGATGCCGAGGCCGAGCGGGGCCGACTAGGGAAGGTCGGGATCGACTTGGCCGACTCGAAGATGCCAGAATCGAGCGGGGCCGACTTGGAGATGCTGGGGCCGAGCGGGGTCGACCAGGGAAGGTTGGGCCGACTTGGCCGACTCGGAGATGCCGGGGCCGAGCGAGGCCAACTAGGGAAGGTCGGAGCTGACTTGGCTGACTCGGAGATGCCAGGGCCGAGCGGGGCTGACCAGGGAAGGTCGGGGCCGACTTGGTCGACTCGGAGATGCCGGGGCCGAGCGGGGCCGACTTGGAGATGTCGGGGCCGAGCGGGGCCGACCAGGGAAGGTCAGGGCCGACTTGGCCGACTCGGAGATACCGGGGCTGAGCGGGCCAACTAGGGAAGGTCGGGGTCGACTTGGCCGGCTTGAGATGCCAGGGCGGGGCCGCCTTAAGATTTAGATTTTGCAATAATTGCCCTCATGGCTACGTCAGCCATATCAAATGCCCCCCCACCTTTGAGCGCGAAGGGCCACGCGCCCGCTGCCCTTTGGGAGAGAGGGGCGTGAAAATTCAAAAAATGATTGCTCTTTAGTGCGCTTTTAATAGCTTGGTGAGCTGGCGCATCGTCCCGAGGCAGTGTTGCTTCGAAAATCTTCCACAATCATGCGGTAGGTAGGAGCTGACGCTAGTGCTGGATGCCTCAAAGAGGAAGCCTATTGGGGGAATGGAAAAAGGTAGAGGCTATCATTGCTTCTCCGTTTTCTATGCCCCGCGATTGGTCGGGGATCATGCTCCTTGGGGCGAATCGAGGAGGCACGTCTCAGGCGTAGGCAAGATTTTCGGTGGACAGCTCGTGGCGCAATAGGAGAGCGCCACGTGGTAGGGCCTCGATTATCGTCGTTCGGAGATGGGGGTATAAAAGCGCCCCAAGGGCCTGAGGAAAGCTTTTACATTGCCATTGTTTTCTTCCAGCTTTCCTTATCCTGAGTTCTTCTGCGACTTGAGCCCTTTTGTCTCCAAATTCCCTTTGATTTCCATGTTAGTTTCATCTTTCCTTTTCATCCATGGACTGTCGTGCCATTAGGGAGGGTAAGAGGCCTGTAGTTGAATCTTCCCATTCCGATAGTGAAGATCAAACCTCCTTAGCCCATCAGGTTCCTCGTCCGATGGACAGAATCGTCATCCGCGATTGACCAACGGTGACCGGGCCTCCGTCTGCCTCAGCCTCCCCTATTAGGGCAGTTCCTGTGTCCTCCCGCCGTTCGGGACAACCTCCGGCGGTGAGTTCTGATCTGGTAGGTCCGTTCAGAGTGGCCTCAACCGTGACCCTCGAAGACGTAGAGGCCATTAGGGCTAAGTACATGGTCCCCAGCTTCATCCGCCTGTCCACGCCGGGGCCCAAAGATAGAGTGACCTTTGCCTACCCTGGTCGGGTTGCTCTATACGAGGAATTCTTCTAGTGTGGACTGCGCCTTCTTTCCACCCTTTTTTCCTGAACCTTTTAGATAGGTATAGATTAGCATTGGCGCAGTTGACTCCGAATTCGATTCGGATCATCTGCGCCTTTGTCATTCTTTGCTACTTTCAGGAGGCCCGGCCAGGGTTGTCGCTGTTCCGGGCTTTCTACAAGCTCCACCGCCAAGGTGAGGGGGCATGGTGGGCTTTCACCGCCAGGCCAGATAGGGCCTTCCCCTTAAGTCTCCCATCCAAAATTAGGGGATGGAGACCCCGCTTCCTTTTTGCCCGGGGTGAGGACCGATTGGATGGAGCCGGACACCAGCTCTAATGATAATGCCACCGTGGGGGAGAAAGATAGGGAACTCTTCACCCAATTATCCAACTGCCAAATCTCTAGTTACAAGGAACTCCTGTCCGAGGAGAACCTAGTAGAAGCCGAGTTGGCCCCGGCAGTTGGTGAGCATGACGTCTGATTCCTTCTGTCTCGACCGAAAAACTGCTATACGTTGTTGCTAACACTTCTCATTTTTGGATGCAGCGATGAAGTTTTTCGCCGGTGCGTTCGAAGCCGCCTTAAAACAAAAGAGGCCGGCGACTGGGGAAGCGTCAAGGCCGGCGAAGAAGGCTTGAAGAGGGGAGCAGGCCGGGCTGACCCAAGCCGCTGGAGTCCCCAAGGCTCCAATGCCTGCGGAGAAGTCGGCCGAGGAAGTGCTAGTTGGAGGAGTGGTCCCGGGGCCGGCCAGGACCGGAGTAGAAGAAGGAGAGATCCCGATCACTACTGAAGCAGCCATGGTGATCGTGGATCTTGAAGAGGAAGCCCCTGCTGCCGCTGATGTGCCCTAGGCGGGCAGGTGACAGTCGCTATCAGCCCTCCGGCTGCCGTCGAGCTGGAGACGGAGAGGGCTCCCCCAATTGCCGGAGAGAGGGAGCCAGTCGCCAAGAAATCCAATGCTGGGGCGGAGGCGACCAGGGAGCAGAGGGATGGGCCGGAGAGCTCATCCCAACAGTTGGTGCACCACCCGACTCGTCCTCAGGTTGAGGGTCCGCAGGAGGGGCCAGCGTGGCTGGCACCTGGCTCAACTCAATGACGGACGCCGGGGAAGCTGCCCGTCTTCTGTCGAGAGTTTGGACTGCCGATTTCGAGGAGGAGACGCGGGGATTGAGCCACTCCACGCTTCTGGATATGGTAATGGTTATCATTGTCTAGGTAATCTTCTGAGTTCTCTCTATTTCTGGACGTGCCTTTTGATACTCCAATCTTTTATGGTTAACATGTTCCCCTTGCTGCAGATGGCCAACGGCGCAATTGACCTTTGTGAGACGGTGGTCCACTCTTCAGACATGCTCACAAAGGCTATGGCGTGGGTCGACAGGTACAAGAAGGAGAGAATGGCGCAGTTCCAGAGCCTTGCTTGACTTCATCAGGAGGCCAAGGCCCGGGAGGAGAACCTGGGCGGCCGAATAAGGGAGGTGGAATGCCGGATCAAAGCCGAGAGTGGCCGGGCATCCGCAGCCGAGGCCAAATTGGAGCTGGTCTCAGATCGGCTGAAGGCCGCCACAGCACAGAATGAAGAGCTAGTCCGCCAGCTTCAACATGTTAAGGAGGAGGCCAGGGCGGCGCGAAATGAGGCTCGGGCTGCTGCGGAGAGAGTAGTCGCCGCAAAGAAGGCGGCGGCTGAGGCGGGCCACAAGAAGGCTGGGGCTGTGGCCTATGCGGACGAGGCCAACGCACGAGCCGAAGAAGCCAAGGGCCGAGCCAGGGAGGCCGGGCGCAAGCCCAGGAGGCCAAGGCCAGGGCACAGCGAGCTGAGGCTGAAGCGGGGCAGGCCGTCTGCAACTATAAGGCCTCGTCGGAGTTCGCAAAGGAAGTCCTTGAGGTCAGCCTCGATGCTTATGTCAAGGGCTTCGAGATGTGCAAGGTCAAAGTGTCTGCGACCCTCAAGATCGACAGCTCCGACTTGAGGAAATCCAGCCCGGGGAGTCCAACGAGGGGCCAACAGAGGAGGAGGATGAGGAGAAGCCTGGTCTGGACAAACCCTGAGGGCCTGTCATCTATTTTTCTTTTTCCTTCATTTTTGTAATCGGCCTCAGGCCAAATTTTGTACTTCATTTCCATTGTTAATGAAGAAGAGCTTTTTGCAAAAATGCCTTTGTGTTTTGCCTCGTCTATTCCTTCTTTCCTTTGGGAAGAATGCTTTATTGTGCAACTAACGATAAGACAGACCCGTACCTGTTGGTGAGAGGGGACCTTTCTTTTGGGATGTTCCCTAACTCTGAGTGTTGCGCATGTTGATAATGCCATGGCCGAACCATTGTATTAGGTTGGCCAATGTTGAGATGCGTCTTCGAGGTGTAAGCCGGCCGTGTAGGAGGTTACTTAAGATGCCCTGAGCTATCACAGGCCATTTGAAGGGAGATTCGTCTACGTTCGAATATTCTAAGGACTTAGAATGACCCGAGGGCAACTTAGCGCCGAGATCAGCTTGAAAACACTGGGGGCCGAGTGAGGCTTGACCAGGGAAGGTCTGGGCCGATTCGGCCTGACCTTGAAGATGTCGAAGCCGAGTGGGGCCGACCAGGGGTGGTCGGGGCTGACTCGGCAGACTTGGAGACCGTGAGGGTCAGCGAGCTCTTTTAGAACCACCTCGGAGGTTTGTGTGCCGCCCGAGGGGCGACTCGACTAGGTACGGAGCTGTTAGGGACTTGAACCGACTCGAAGGCATCTCCTAGTCAGATCGAGTGGTGTCTCATTAGCCGCGATGCCAGTGAGCTCCTTTTGAACCACCTCAGGGGTTTGTGTGCCGCCCGAGGGGTGACTCGACCGGGTACTGAGCTGTTAGGGACTTAAACCGACTCAGGGGCATCTCCTAGCCGGACCGAGTGGTGTCTCGTTAGCTGCAATGCTGGTGAGCTCCTTTTGAACAACCTCGGGGGTTTGTGTGCCATCCGAGGGGCGACTCGACCGGGTATGGAGTTGTTAGGGACTTGAACCGACTCGGGGGTATCTCCTAACCGGACCAAGTGGTGTCCCGTTAGCCGCGATGCCGGTGAGCTCCTTTTGAACCACATCGGGGGTTTGTGTGCCGCCCGAGGGGTGATTCGACCGGGTACGAAGCTATTAAGGATTTGAACCAACTCGGGGGTGTCTCCTAGCCGGACCGAGTGGTGTCCCATTAGCCGCGATGCCGGTGAGCTCCTTTTGAACTACCTCGAGGGTTTGTGTGCCACCCGAGGGGTGACTCGATCGATACGGAGCTGTTAGGGACTTGAACCGACTCGGAGGAATCTCCTAGCCAGACCGATTGGTGTCCCGTTAGCCACGATGCCGATGAGCTCCTTTTGAACCACCTCGGGGGTTTGTGTGCCGCCCGAGGGGCGAATCGACCGGGTACGGAGCTGTTAGGGACTTGAACTGACACGGGGGCATCTCCTAGCCAGACCGAGTGGTATCCCGTTAGCCGCGATACCGGTGAGCTCCTTTTGAACCGCCTCGAGGGTTTGTGTGCCGTCCGAGGGGTGACTCGATCGGGTACGGAGCTATTAGGGACTTGAACCGACTCGGGGGTGTCTCCTAGCCGGACCGAGTGGTGTCCCATTAGCCGTGATGCCAGTGAGCTCCTTTAGCGATATATGGTCCTTGAATGCAAAGGAGAGCAGGCTGTGGCGTTGGAAGGGACCCTTTTATTGCTCGTATTCTGGGGGATACATTATTGATAATATCGGCAGATATTATCCGCGTTCCAGGTACGCGGAATAGGTTGTCCGTTGTGCTCGTCTAGTCGGTATGCCCCCCGATGGAGTGTCTCGGTGATACGGTAAGGACCCTCTCAGTTGGGGGACAGTTTGCCCTCCTCCGTAGGCTTAGATACCTCAGCATTTCTTAAAACTAGATCTCCATGGCGAAAGACCTTGGGACAAACTCGGGCGTTGTAGTACTTGGCTGCCCGCTGACGAAAAGTCGCCATACGCAGCCTTGCCCGGTCATATGCTTCGTCGATAAAGTCCAGGTTGGCTTGTATCAATGTGGAATTGTCTTCCTCGTTGAAGGACTCTACGCACGGACTGGGCAGTCCGATCTCAATAGGGATGACGACTTCGGATCCGAAGATGAGGCTGAAGGGAGTCTCGCCCGTCGGGGCTCTGGGGGTCGTGTGGTAAGCCCATATCACGTTGGGGAGCTTCTCCACCCATCGACCCTTTGATCCATCTAGCCGAGTCCTGAGCCCTCTGAGAATGGTACAGTTCATGACCTCGGCCTCCCCATTGGTCTGGGGGTGGCCAACAGAGGTGAATCGATGGTGAATGCCTAGCTCACCACAGAAAGTCTTGAATACTTCATTATTGAACTGGCGACCGTTGTCTGTGACGAGGGTGTGTGGTAGGCCAAAGCGACATATAATCGACTTCCAGAAGAAGGCTTTGACTTTACTCTCGGTGATCTTAGCTAGCGCCTCGACCTCGACTCACTTGGTGAAATAGTTGATGGATACTAGCAAGAATCTCCGATGTCCCGAAGCTGGGGAGAATGGCCCAAGGATGTCCATTCCCCACTGGGCGAGGGCCAGGGGACTGAGAGTAGGTTCAGCATGGTAGACGGTTGATGTTGGATGTGTGTGTGGTGCTGGCAACCATCGCACCTCTGAACTAGTTTGGCAGCGTCCTCCCTCATGGTAAGCCAGAAGTATCCTTGCCGAAGGGCCTTCTGGGCTAGGGACCTGCCCCCCAGGTGATTTCCGCAGATGCCTTCATGGATTTCTCTAAGGATGTAGTCGGCGTCGGCAGGTCCTACACATTTGAGCAGGGGGTAAGAGAATGACCTCCTGTATAGACGTCCGTCTCGGAGGATGAATTTGGAAGCCCTCCACTTGAGCAGCTTGGCTTCATTGCGGTCATCGGGGAGGGTACCGTCAGTGAGATAGCGGACGTAGGCATCCATCCATGTAGGCTCTTGGGTGAGCGGGAGGACTTCCTCGCCATCTTCTATGCTGGGCCTTTCTAAGTACTCAATGTAGGCGTCTCTTGTGATGTCATAGGCGGTGGTAGCCAGGCGGGAAAGAATGTCGGCCTTGGCATTCTCACTCCGGGGATGTAACTGATGTTGAAATAAGCTAATGGAGAGACCAAGAGCCGAACCTTGCCCAGGTATTGAGTCATAGCAAGGTCACGCGCCTCGTACTCTCTGTTGATTTGTTCGGAGATGAGTTGCGAGTCGGTGAAGGCTCTGAGACACCTTATTCCAAATTCTTGGGCCAGCCTTAATCTTGCCAGCAGGGCCTCATACTCAGCTTGGTTATTGGTGGCTTTGAATAGAAATTGCAGGGCACATTCTGCTTTCTCTCCACCCGGTCCGGTGAGAATGAGACCGGCACTGCTTCCCTAAGAGTTTGACGCGCCGTGTATATGGAGGATCCAGGTTTCTCCATCGTCGCTTGGCTCAGGCTCATGCCACTCCACGGAAACGTCCCTGGTCTCCTCATCTGTCCAAGTGTACTCGACTAGGAAATCGGCCAGGACTTGGGACTTCAAGGCCGACCGTGCTTGGAAGGAGAGGTCAAACTCCTCTGGCTTGATGGCCCACTTAGCGAGTCGGCCCGAGGTGTCTGGACGAGCCAGGATGGCTCGGAGGGGCTGGTCCATGAGCACCACAATGGGATGGGCTTGAAAATAAGGGCGAAGATGCCGAGAGGAGACAATCAGAGCGAAGATGATTTTTTCTGTCTTGGAGTACCTAACTTCTGCATCGTGGAGCACCTTACTCACATAATAAATGGGCTTCTGGGTTCCATCAGTGTCGAAACGCACCAAGACTGAGCTAACGGCCTCCAAAGAAGCAGCTAGGTAGAGGAAGAGACTCTCTCCGTCCCTTGGTTTGAATAGGAGCGAAGGAGAAGACAGAAATGCCTTTAGGCCATCGAAGGCTTTCTGGCAGTCATCCGTCCACTCGAAGTTGTTTACTTTCCGCAGGGCCTTGAAGAAGGGCAAGCACCTCTCGGCTGATTTGGAGAGGAAATGACTTACAACCGCCACCCTCCCCGTTAGTCGCTGTACTTCCTTCTTGCTGGATGGCGGTCTCATGTCGAGGATGGCACTGATTTTCTCTGGGTTTGCTTTGATCCCCTGCTAAGTCACCATAAAACCCAGGAACTTGCCCGCCGTGACTCCGAAGGCACATTTCTTGGGATTCATCTTGACCTGGAAGCGGCTGAGGTTGCTGAAAGTTTCTTCTAAATCAGAGACATGATCAGAAGTGCGGATGCTCTTGGTCAGCATGTCATCCACGTAGACTTCCATGTTCCGACCTAGCTGATCCTGAAACACCCTGTTTATCAATCTTTGATAGGTCGCCCCCACGTTCTTAAGACCGAAGGACATCACTTTGTAGTAATAAATCTTCTTTTCTGTCACAAAGGATGTTTTCTCTTCATCACTGGGGTCCATCCTTATCTGATTGTATCCGGAGAAGGCATCCATGAAGCTGAGGAGCTCATGGCCGGAGGTGGAATCTACCAGCTGGTCTATCCTTGGCAGGGGGAAACTATCTTTCGGACATTCCTTGTTGAGGTCGGTGAAGTCGATGCAAATTCTTCAGCTCCCGTTTGCCTTTCGCACCATGACTACGTTGGCCAGCCAGCTAAGGTAATGCGCCTCTCGGATATGGTTGGCACTGAGCAGTTTGTTAACCTCCTCATCGATGGCCTTTTGTCGCTTGGGAGCAAAGCTCCTCTTCCTCTGGAGGATTGGACGATGCTTCGGATCGATGTTGAGCTTGTGGGTGATTACTTCTTGAGGGATGCCGGGCATGTCAAATGCTGACCAAGCGAAAACGTCTGAGTTGGCCCGTAAGAAGGTTAGGAGGCAATCACGATCCTCCGGGGGGAGGAGTCCGCCGATACGCATAGTCTTCGCCGGATCATCCCCAAGGGAAAAGGTCAGGAAGTGCTCGGCCGGCTCCCTCTCCTGTCGGACTCCCTAGGGTCAGGTGCTTCTGGGACTGGCTCGGCTTCCAAGGGGCTTGACGCTATGTGATAGCAGGGTAGAACTGAACCGATCTCGCCTTTCATCTCCCCAACACCTCCGCTAGTAGGGAACTGCACTAGCAGGCGTCGGGTGAAGATAATTGCATCTAATAGATTTAAGCCTGGGTGCCCGAGAATGGCGTTATATGCCAAGGGGACCCGCACAACCAAGAACTTCATGATCCCTGTGCTTTGGCATGACGGTGTTCTGCCTGTCACAGGCAAAGATATCTCTCCCTCAACCCTTACCGAATCCTCAGTGAATCCGACTACAGGATGAAGAGAGTCTAGAGATAATCCCATCCGAACAAAAGCGTCATAAGTGAAGATGTCAGCTGAGCTGCCACTATCAACCAATATCCTTTTTACAGGGTGCTTGGCGATCATCATAGAGACGGTGATGCCTTCATTGTTTACATTCTCAAAGTTCACTGATCCCCCCTCGAGAACTACATTACTCGGTGCGTCCTCCCCTCTTGGCCGCTTGGATGAGGAAGCCGCTCCCCAAGACATCATTCCAATTGTCCGCTCCATGGGGGTGTTGTTGACAGCGGCCTGAGCAGGTGGGGGTTCCATGAGTGCCGGTAGCGGTTGTGGCCCCTTCTAGACATATTTGCTGAGGTAGCCCCTCTGGATGAGCTCCTCAATGGCGCGCTTCAAGTTGAAGCAGTTGTCGGTGTCGTGCCCGTAGTCTCGATGGAATCGGTAATAACGGCTCTTGTCGTGGGGAGGACCTTTCTTCATAGGAGGAGGGTGCTGGAGATAAGGCTCGCCCTCGATTTCTATCAGGATGTGGGATCGAGGGGTGAGGAGAGGCATGAGCTTGCTCTCGTCAGGGACGGGGCTTCGACGCCTGTTTCGGATCGGCGAGGTGGATCAGGCCGCCGGTGGCGAGAGGGCCTACTCGGCTCGAGGCAAGCAGGTTTGCAGCTGGAGCTCCTTGATGATTCCCGGTGGATGAGGTTGGCCTCATCCGCACGGATGTACTTCTGAGCTCGGAGGAGAAGGTCGGAGTAGGAACACAGGGGCTTCTTGTCCAAAGAGAAGGTGAAGCGGGATGGGAGGAGTCCCCACTTCAGTGCTAGCGTTGCCACCGCATCGTTCAAATGGTAAACTTCAAGGGCGGCGGTCTTAAACCAAGACACGAAGTCCCACAGTGATTCTCCCTCCTTCTGGTGCACGGAGAAGAGGCTGTCCGCGACCCTCAGGATTCGCCAACAGGCATCAAAATGTGCTAGAAAGGCCTTTTCCAGCTCCCGAAAGGAATCGATGCTGTGGGGGGACAGGCGCGAGTGCCAAGCGCGAGTAGTCTTCTGCAGAGTAGAAGGGAAAGCTTTACAGAGAAGGGTGTCTGACGTACCCTGAACTTGCATCATGGCCTTGAAGCTCTCGAGGTGGTCGAGAGGATCTGTCGTACCATCGTACGGATCTATCTGCGGGAATCAGAATATGGAGGGGACGGGCTCCTTCAGTATCTGGCGAGTGTAAGGAGGACAGGTGTCATATTCCTTCTTCGATTGGTTGTTGATGTTCCTGGTGAGCTCGTCTAGTCGCCAATTGTACTCGTCCAGGCGCTTCTTCGCCTGGCGGTTGATTGTTGGAGCCCTCCGAGATGACTCGGAGGATGACGAAGAGGAAGATGAAGAAGAAGGAGAAGGACATGGAAGATGGGATTTCCGCTTTGGTTCCTCCTAGCGGTGTAGCTATGAAGGAAACTTGCTCGGGCCACAATCTGGAGATTGCGGCCTCTTGAGGGACCCACGACGAGGCTTTCTTGGAGAAGCTCGGCAATGACCGGCCTCTCGTTGAGGAGAACCTCCCCTTGCAGACTGTTGACTTGTAGGGGGAGTGGTCTGATGCTGGGTGGCCATGGACTACTGCTGCTGAAGTCCGTGGACCATGGCGGTGAGGGTCTGAACTTGCCGAGTGAGGGTTGCCAGCTGCTCCATAGCTAGGGCAGCCATCTTCGGTTGAGGGGAAGCAACGGAAGGATTAGTGGCAGGGAGGTTGGTCTTCTGCTGCTTAGCTGGGGAAAGATGCCCCCCAGGGTGACTGACTGAAGCATCCTGAGCTCGTGTCATCACTATTATTGGGAGAGGGAGAGAAAAGAAAAGTATACTATAGGGTTTGGGCCTTCTTTGCTTTCCTACCCCCTTCCTGGCGCGCCAATCTGATGATGCCTGATTACTGGTCTTGAACGTCGGGAGAAGAGAGCTGCTTAATCCACGGTCTCACGCCTGATCGGATGGCCTGCAAAAAGTCCCAAGATCGGAGGGGTGCTCCGGTGGGGACCCTTCGATACTCAAGTCAGTAACCGGGGTCACGGCTGAGGGAGAGCTCAGACAAGCTTTGGGGAGAAAAAATGAGTCCTTAGAAAAAAGGAGAGTCCCTTTCTGAGTATCAGGATGGCGAGTATATGAGTTTGCATACCTTGTTCCTGAGTGGTCTTACCCTTTTATAGGGGGTTGATACCTGCACAACCATGTGGAGTTCCGTAATAAAGGAATGTCCGCAGGGTTTGTGGGGTTGCGTGAATTTGGGCTAGTTGGTGGGTCCTGTTCCATCGGAGAGGGAAAAATGGCGGTTGGTGAGTTACGTCCCATTAGTCAGTGGGGCTGACAGGTAGTTAGGTCCAATCCCATCAACGGCATGACCTATGGGTAGTTGGGCCTATGGATGCCAGGCGACGCGGGTCAGAAGGATAGCGGTGTGAATAGCCAGAACCGTTCTGGGGCCGACTTGAGATAGCCTTGACCCTCCGGAGGGCACCGAGGCCGAGCAGGGCTGACTCGGCTGACCTGAAGATGCCAGAGCGGGGCCGACCAGGGAAGGTCGGGGCCGACTTGGCCGTCTTGGAGATGCCAGGGCCGAGTGGAGCCGACCAGGGAAGGTCGGGGCCGACTTGGCCGACTTGAAGATGCCGGAGCCGAGCGGGGCCGACCAGGGAAGGTCGGGGCCGACTTGGCCGACTTGGAGATGCCGAGGCCGAGCGGGGCTGACCAGGTAAGGTCGGGGCAGACTTGGCCGGCTCGGAGACACCGAAGCCGAGCGGGGCCAACCAAGGAAGGTCGAGGCCGACTTGGCCGACTTGGCCGACTCGGAGATGCCGGGGCCAAGCGGGGCTGACTTGGAGATGCAGGGGCTGAGCGGGGCCGATCAGGGAAGGTCGGGGTCGACTTGGCCGACTCGGAGATGCCGGGGCCGAGCGAGGCCGACCAGGGAAGGTCGGGGCCGACTTGGCCGACTCGGAGATGCAGCAGCTAAGCGGGGCTGACTTGGAGATGTTGGGGCCGAGCGGGGCTGACCAAGGAAGGTTGGGGTCGACTTGGTCGACTCGGAGATGCCGGGGCCGAGCGGGGCCGACCAGGGATGGTCGGAGCCGACTTGGCCGACTCAGAGATGCCGGGGCCGACCAGGGAAGGTCAAGGCCGACTTGGCCAACTCGGAGATGCCGGGGCCGAGCGGGGCCAACTTGGAGAAGGTCGGGGCCGAGCGGGGCCGACCAGGGAAGGTCGGGGCCGAGCGGGGCCAACCAAGGAAGGTCAGGGCCGACTTTGCCGACTTGGAGATGCCAGGGCCGAGCAGGGCCGACCAGGGAAGGTCGGGGTCGACTTGGCCGGCTTGGAGATGCCGGGGCGGGGCTGCCTTAAGATTTGGATTTTGCCATAGTTTCCCTCGTGGCTACGTCAGCCACATCAGAAGTGATCACGATGATTCTTACCTTTGAAGTAATCTTAAGTCTAAATAATAAAAATTTTAAAATGTTTATAATTAAATTATTTGATACACCATAAAAATCTAAGGTACCTAAACCATCCTAATATATTTTGCAACTATTACAAGAATTTGTCATTATATTATATTATTTATTATTATAACATTTAAATAAATTATAAATTATTATTATTATTATTATATTATTTATATTATATTTTTTTAATCATTTGGTATTCTTTTAGTTATTATAATTCTGTTAAATAAATTGGTTAACTACGTAACTCCAATTTCTCCTAAGCCTTTCCAAACCTCAATAGGGATCGCATCTGGCCCTAATGCCTTTATATTTTTTTATTTTATTCAAAACCCTTTTAACCTCAAGCATGCTAAATTTATAAAAAAATTTATTTTTTATTTGTTACTTCTAGGTTATCGCATTCTTCTATCCTTAAATTTACTAAATTATTTTTATTTAATACTTTTTAAAATAACTTTTCCATCATTCTTTTATCTTTTCTTATAATAATTATTATATTACTATACTATGTATTATAATTATATATATTATAATTTTATAAATATTAAATTATATATATCGATATAAAAATAATACTAAGTTCTTTTTCCTAGGAATAAGGGATATTTTAATCCTAAATCTTAGAACAAAAGCACTCTTTGGAGGGGTATCTTGGATACCTATCCTTGAGAATGAATAAAGGATCATTAGGTTGGATAGTGAATCTAGATGTGGAAATGATATGGGATCATTGCCATATAAAATTGTAAGAGTGCAATCAAACACGATAACTTATCACTTTCACTTAGATCATTGGTAATTTTATTCTATATTTAAAATAATTCACGTAAAGTATCTTAGTTTATATGCTTTGATGTTGAAGAGTGGTACTTACTTTAGTCAAATAATATGCAATAATATTTGAATAACCAAATTGTGCTAGCATTTAGCTAAATGATATGGGACTACCAGACCTCGTCTACAATGGTTATAGTGATAAAGCAATATCAGAGAGAGATAGCTGACAGAGTTATTAGCCACTCCATCCAGTAGAGCCGTAAATCACATCAGTATAGCAATATTGGATGTGCACATCTATGGCAAAGGTTGTGACTCAATGTAATTAGAATAGTCTCGTTTGCTAATCAGCTCTAACATAACAAGGCATGTGATTGCGATATGAGCAACCTCAGCATTTGGTTTCAAGCCCACTTATAAAAGGAGATCCCATTCCAAGATGACTTTTTTCCCCTCACACACTCTCTCTCCTTTGCTCTATTGATAGTAAGCCTCAACATTCCTTGTTCCTCTCCTTTTTTTTTTGCCTCCATTTGTGTAGCTACAAGGCATGCCCTTAGCCTCCTCCTTCCCTAACTAACTTAAGCAACAAAGGAACTTAGTCGGATAACCTCTGGCATCCCTCACTCTCACCTTTTATCTCCGTAGGAGCTTTGACTCGAATGTAAGACCTTTCCTTGCTGGATCAACTACTGCCCCCATTCCCAACTCATCATCCATATCATCATTATTGTCGATGCAAAGGTTCCTACTACCATCAAATTGATGTCATTTGTATCATTTGTTACAAATGAGATCAAAGCCATGCCACCTAAATCCAATAAAAGGCTCTCACCAGTAATAATGACTCTACTCAGACTAGGTCGAGGACCAAATCCTTCCCTCCAATGGTTCCCTTAAAAGTGATGACCACTAAGTCACTATAATAGAGCCCTTAGGGTGTAAACTCTATGGATACTCTAAATGTAAGAGTCAGTAAAGAGGAAGCAAGACAACTTGTGAGTGGGGTTAACATGCAAGGCTCTCCCTTAGAGATGAGGTTTGAAGACTTCAATCAGAAGCTAGAACTCAAAATCCTAGATGAGTGCCTTAGGATTGCCATAAGAAACAACAAAGTCAAGTAAGCCAAAAAGTACATTGGAGACGAAGGAACTTCCCAAGGGGAAAAAAAAAATCTAAGGCATTCTCCTTGATAGGAAGTTCTGCTGGCCAAGGGGACCATAGGGAGGATGAGAAGAAGCCACGATGTAACCTCAAGCTTCGAAGGCCGAAGGAGCTAGCCAAACATGGAGAGGTTCTACTCCCCTAACTGCCCTAAGATGGCATATCCTGATGGAGGCCTATAGCAAGCCCTATCTCCAATGGCTTGAAAGGGAGGTTGGAGAGTAGAGATCAACATAGATATTATGAAACTAATTGAAAGAATATAAAAAAGCAAATAAATAAATAAGGCATCAAGATTTTTATGGCTGTTTAGTACCCTTGCTTACATTCACCATCCAAGACTCCTTAGGATTTCGACTGGATCAAACCCTTATATAGTCCTTTTACTAAGCTTAGGATAAACCTTTATGATCCATTTTTGAGCCAAGGATGAATCTATTTTCTTCTTTTTATGAACTTTGGAGGAATCCTCAAACTCCTCTACAAGAGAAAGAAAAAAAACAACACTCTCATAAGGAAGATAGATTTTTAATTGCAACACTAAACTTAGGAAGGGAATGAATATGTACACTAGGCTCATAAACTCCTTTTCATAAAGATTTTCTAATGATTTATTTTTATGATTAAACTAGCACATAAGTCTCTATTTTATAGGAATTAAACAATATGACCGTTTGGCTCAAGAGTAGCTCCAACGGTCAAATAAAAATATGACATTGAACTATTAGAGCCTCAATGATTGACTACTAGCCTAGAGTTAGGTGAGTGGCCACTTTACGCTGATCGATCGTTTATTCTGCAGTGGTTCATCATCAGGCCAAATAGAGAGCTACCTTTAGGCGGTTCTCAATCGTTGTCAAGTTTAATGGTTGACTCTCTTAGGTCTGGTCAATCGTCCACTCTCAATTTTAGATTTTCATGATTATTTTACTTTAATTATTAATTTAAAACCTAATCTAATTTATTTTTAAAGGGTTTGTGTCTTGTACATTTATTTTCCTACCAAGTTTCGTAATATATCCTTAGAAAAAATAAAATTACAATATGCAAACCATTTCCTTAGACACTCTTGAGTTGGATGGTACTTGATTTGACGTTCTTCTCTTCCCACTTGGCTTTTTTGCATTCTACTTAAGTTCCTTATAAATTAAATATAGGCTGGACAAAATTTTGGTCATGTCATGATTTGTTCTATTCATGGTACTTATCTTATCATAACAAACTCAAGCATTACATTAGTTCTTCAATTAATATTTTATTATCATCAAAACATATAATATTAAACCCTTAGGTTCAACAATCTTTTTCTTTTTGATAATGAGAAATCATTGATTATGAGATACAATGAGGAATATAAAAATTTAATTAATCATGCATTTACCAAATATGTCAAATACAAAATATCATAGACTCATAGTGAACATATACATATTTGGTATAAATATGCTCCCTTTAAGTTAATGTTCTCAAATAATATACCATCAATGTCAAATAAAAAAGCCAATATTTAACACATCAAAGGTATATTCCAATTTCTATTATATTCTCCTTATTTCTTATGTAATAATTTTATTTAATCTATTTTTGACATCATCAATCAATTTTTTATGTATAAATCAATAATTTTCATAAACCAACTAAATGCATAAACAAACATATCAATCAATGGTAAAAACAATCAATTCTACCTCTCCCTCATTTGACATCATTAAAAGTGAATTATACAAAGAATGCATTTAATTAAGGGTAGAAGCATGATAGTATTTAGTTAATTAGCATTGAATCAAATGATGACATAAGATGTCATGACAAAAGTTATATATAGACATAAATATTGAGTTATATATATTATGATACTAAAGGATGATACCAATTGTTACATATTCATAGGCAATAATTCTTCCCCCCTTTTTAGAACATAAAAAATTGTGTGCACATTGTTGATAAGATACGATTCATAAAATAAGATGATGCATATATTTTGATACTTGAAGGTATATAAACAATTTAATATAAGTATTAAAAATGCAGAAATTTAATGTTGAGCTCTCCCTCAATTCTTTCTCTTCCTCTATCTAGGTGTTTTTAACTAAGATATAGATTTTAATTGAAAGATAGGTCATAGCATGAGAATATATTAAAAGCTCATTTCAAATTAATACAAAAAACCTAGAATATTAAAGGAGTATTCGTAAAATACAGAGAAATTCAAAAGAATTCAGAAAAGTTCAAACTTTTAGCATAATTCTAAAAAATCAATAAAAACTCAATCTCAAAAAAAAAAAAAAAAATCAATCCATAACCTAACAAGAATTTCACTTCCCCTTTTTGCATTATCAAAAAGATATAACATTTCAAAACAAGGAGAATGATATTTATTAGGGACCATTTGAAAAATGGAGGGTACTTTCAAAATGGTATACTTAAAAAATATTATGGTTCAAAAGATCATTTCATAATATATAATATCATAGACTTTAGATTAAAATGTTCCTTTGAAAATTTGTCTCACAAAAAATTTAGCATTCAACAATGTACTAATCAATTTTGCAAGATCTATCAAATGTCAATCTATATATCTTCTTCCTTTTGGCATTAAGAAAAACTTAATATATGTATCATTAGATAAGGAGAAAAAATATATGGATTTCATTTGATCATGGTGGAGGCATTTGAAATATCAATAATATCATTCCAAAACTTTTTTCAATATATAGAGTCAGCGCATATATAGAACCATTAAGTTAGGATATAGAGCCACAACATAATTTTAACATATCAAGATCTCATAAAACTATATGATTTTAGGTCCTTGCATCAAGGCTTTATTTTGTCTCCTTTTAGCATCATGAAGGATAAGGCATATATAATGCAGAGAGAAAGATATTAGGTTTGTATCCAAATAATGGCTTATTGCATATTTCAAATAATAGAATCATAATAGATGCAAATATCAAAGTATGTATCAAAGCATGTAATGTGTAGTTATGAACTAATCAAGTACAAAGCATGTTTAAAATAAAGAATCAAATTAACAACTAACATTTGTAGACATGTTTTTCACAATGCATTAAGGATATTAATGTCTAAACGGAAAGTAAGAATTTTTAAGTATCATTCATTCCCAATCATAATTCATTATCAAGGATCATCAAAACATGTATACATTAATTAATCTAAGCATGCATTATCAATTAAAATATGCGGTCATAATTAAATTTTAGTAATTGTGGGTAAGGTATTAAAGTTTAGATTTTTTTCAATTATCGAAAGTTACACAACATGTAAAAAAATGATATTAAGGGTTTCATAATGAATTTCTCAAAAACATCTTGAATTTTTAATGATTTTTTCAATTAAGTTCAAAGGCATCCTGAATTTCATAGCACAATCATGCTCAAATTATATCATGGGTTTAATAAATTCTCAATGAACAACTTTAAGATTCCTTAACAAAGATTAATCACATGAAATTGATATGAACCCAATGATATTAATATGAATATATTAAGCATATCACATCAAAACATGTATATGGCTTGGCCATTAAGATTTTCAATAAAGATTTAAACACCAAACACATGTAGTCCAAGTTATCAAAACTTGTATTCATTAGTAAATTTAAGCATGTATCATGTAATTATCATCAAATTTAAAAGTGTGTTTATGTGAAACAAAAAAAAAATGCAACATCCATCCTATTTGAATCACACAATATTTTCTTTGGGAAAGATTGCTAGAGTTACCAAAATTGATAATCTTTTCTTTAATTATGTCTCTAAAGGTTGTATATTCTCCAATTTGCTTAGACCTTGAGACACATATAATAAAAATTTATTTTTGTATTTTTGATATCCAAATCTTTTTAGGTTCAATGGTATTAATACTCAAACTCTTTTGGACTTGAGTTTTTTATACTTTTTCATATCCATATGAATATTCCTTCAAACTGGATATGAGTAAAGGATTTGTTCTTTAGAGCCACAATAGTGGCAAACATTATATGGAATACAAGATGATGTTTCCTTTACAAACACATTTTTAAAGTATTTCTTTTTTAATGAATTATATGTAAAACTAACTTTTATGAAATATTTTTTGGAGTATAACTTTTCATTTGAGCAATCGCATGATGAGGTTACATAAAAATTATTAAAATATTTCTTTTCATTTTAAAGTATTTCTTTCGAAGAGTCATATCTTAAGCTAACCTTTTCTAGAGCATACCTTTGATTTCCCAATAATTTATTTAAATTCTCTTTGCCTTGAGTGAATTTTGCAAGAATTTTGTTCAGCCTTTTCTTTCAAAGATTTATTTTCAGCAACTTATTCATTGGAGGTTGAAGAATAAGAAATAGTCAATAAATTTTGAACTTCATTTCTCAAGGCAGGCCTTCATTTTTCCTAGTTTCAAGCTTATGCTCAAGAGAAGAAATCAGTTTCTTAGGGCAATAATAGACTTCGTGTAAAAAGTTTATGTCACGCAAGGATAAAACTTTTCTATAAAGTTTATGTATAATTTGGGCTAGAATGGGCTTGGACTAGCCTAAGGCCCATTGGACCAAGATATGGGCTAACTTTTTTTGTATTTCGGTCAAGTTTGTGCTCAAATTTAAGTCTCCTTTTAATTTCGAGTTGGGCTCGAGTAGAACATTGGTCCATCTTGTGCTTAAGCTCGAATCATGCTGAGTTGCCGAGCCCAAATCAGGCTTGATTATTTAGCTTGAGCTAGGTTTTTTATGCAACCTATTTTCTTTTTCCTTTTTCAATAGGCATTCTAGAGTCTTTTCTAAAGTTCCTTTTTTAACTCTTCTCTAGCGACCTTATTTCCTTTTCATCAAGATGATCTCCTATCTTCAATCTTCAATCCCTGAAGAAATCTCCATGAGTGTAAAGAGAAGGAGAAAATCAAGATAATCTCTGATCCAGCCTCTCTTTTACACTAGTTCCTTAGGAGAAATCCACCCTTGACCATCAAGTCCCCTTGGTCTCCTCTTTCCTTTGTAGCGATGCGAAAGCATCCAAAATCTTGATTCCTCCCTTTAAACCCTACCCCTATCTACCCATCATTATCAAACCTTCAAAGCATAAAAATCCTAAGTGTTCACATTATAACAATAACTAATATGAGGATTCATACTCATAATAAAAAATGTATGCTTAGCTTTAATATGCAAAAGCTAACCAATCAAGATATGTCGATTAACCCAGTGACGTAGCTAAACACATCAATGTTAATTTAGATTAATTTAATATTAATATTCAGCAAGACTATAATTTGAATGCTTTCATGAAGTTTAAGGACCTAAGCGAATGGCTAAAATCAATGCAAACAATCACTCCCACAAGCATAACATACGAAATTAATTATTGACCATTCATCACTAAGGTTCCTAATATCAAAATCTTCGTTCTCAAAGCTAACCCTAAGTTAAAGAATAATTCGCAAATATTTTACCTTAATTAGAAGTCTAAGCACAAAGTAAGGCTTCAATTTATCCCTCTTTTTAAACTCAAGAATTTCTCACTTTTCAAAAGGCCTTTGATCAAGAGGCTTTTAATCAAGCAAGTTTAAAATGAAAGGGACCTTGTGTGCAGAGACAATCGGAGTTCCTAACAAGTGAGTGGGCCACCCAACCCCACTCTAGGAGCCCCAAGCCTAGGAAAAGCAAGTACCACCTTAGTTTTTTGCATTGGCTAAGCAGGGAAGGCGAGGTTTAAATTGAAACCTATTGGATGCCAGGAGAACAGAGAAAGGTTCAATAACGACTAATGTGCGAGCTTGACTCCGGATTAGGGTAGATGGCGAGAAGAGACGGGTTGGATGGCAATTGTGGTAGTAGGATGCCTCATCCCCTCTCAGTCTGCTCGCTCGCTTCATAAATAGAAACAAAAACCGAAATCTAGTGGAAGAAAGGCGAGAAGAGACATTCAAGGGCTTCCATCCAAAATCAACATCTCTATACCTCATTTACTTTCCTCGAGTCTTTCGATAGAAAGAAAGGGGAAAAAAATAAAAAAGAGCTCGTATTTCTTGTTACCATTCCCCCGGCATTGACCCTATTCAACCTTTTTTTTTTTCCCGTCTCTCTCTCTCTCCCTCTTCTTCTCCAATCTAATGACAAAGAAAGATTTTCTTCACACCGATCCAATGGAATCTAGAATTACAGTAATCAAAGAAAGAAGAGCGAAAGCCACTCTTTAAGCTATAAAGGGCGAGTTTATCCTCTCCACCCGTCGAAGGAAACGGCCCCCTCTCCCTTGTAAATCCCTAAAACGTAGAAATTCTCTGTTTTAGAGTCCAGATTATTGCTGGAGGTAAGGGAGATTAAATAAGAAGCGTGAAGGATTTTGTTCTTTTGTCGAGGGAGGAGGGGAAGGCCAAAGGAGGGGAGGGAGAGGGGTGGTGGCAAGCGAGGATTCTTTTCTTGGCTACGATCTATCGTCGATGGTAGACGACGCTCCCTCCACCCCGGGCAAGTTAAAGATGGAGAAGCCCCACCATCACCACCACTTCCACCACCACCCTTCCACCGCCCGCCTCCATTTTCGCTGGCATCACTACCCCCCTTCTCTAGGAACGCCTTCTGGGCCTTCTTCGCCGTCGCTGTCTTCGCCGCCATTTTCCTCCTCTCCCCCCGCCCCCCTTCCGCTGAATCAGACTCTGCTGCCTCTTCATCCAGTTTCGGCGGTACCGGCGGCGAGCATCGCCGCTCCCTTCGCACCGCCTCCTGGGGCGGCCCCGCCTGGGAGAAGCGCGTCCGCTCCTCCGCCCGCATCCGCCGCGAGCCCGGCGGCTTCTCCGTCCTCGTCACCGGCGCTGCCGGATTCGTCGGTACCCACGTCGCCATCGCCCTCAAGAAACGCGGCGACGGGGTCCTCGGCCTTGACTGCTTCAACGACTACTACGATCCCTCCCTCAAGCGCGCCCGCCAGGCTCTCCTCGAGCGCGCGGGGGTCTTCGTCGTCGAAGGCGACATCAACGACGCCCTCCTCCTCCGCAAGCTGTTCGACGTCGTCCCCTTCTCCCACGTCATGCACCTCGCCGCCCAGGCCGGCGTCCGCTATGCCATGACCAACCCGTCCTCCTACGTCCATTCCAACGTCGCCGGCCTGGTCTCCCTCCTCGAGGCCACCAAGTCCGCCGATCCCCAGCCGGCCCTGGTCTGGGCGTCCTCCTCCTCCGTCTACGGCCTCAACTCCAAGGTCCCCTTCTCCGAGTCCGATCGCACTGACCGGCCCGCCTCTCTCTATGCCGCCACCAAGAAGGCTGGCGAGGAGATCGCCCACGTCTACAACCACATCTACGGTCTCTCCATCACCGGTCTCCGCTTCTTCACTGTCTACGGCCCCTGGGGACGCCCCGACATGGCCTACTTCTTCTTCACTCGCGACATCCTCCGCGGCAAGCCCATCTCCATTTTCGAGGGGCCCGGCCACGCCACCGTCGCTCGTGACTTCACCTACATCGACGACATCGTCCAGGGCTGCATCGCCGCCCTCGACACAGCGGGGAAGAGCACCGGCAGCGGGGGCAAGAAACGCGGCCCTGCCCCTTTCCGCGTCTATAACCTGGGCAATACCTCTCCCGTCCCCGTCGCTGACCTTGTCTCCATCCTTGAAAAGCTCCTTGGTGTCAAGGCTGTCCGCAAGGTCGTCAAGATGCCCCGCAACGGGGACGTGCAGTTCACCCACGCCAACATCAGCCTCGCCCAGCGCGAGCTAGGCTACCACCCCACCACCGACCTCCGCACCGGGCTCAAGCGCTTTGTCCGGTGGTACCTCCAGTACTATCACCCTAACTCGGTCAGGAAGAGCGGCAGCAGCAGCAGCAGCTGATGACGACGACAAGAGCAGTAGCAGCTGAGATTGCCGAGTTTATTTCTTCTATCCTTATTGAGGCTGTCAAGATGGTTCACTTCTTCGAGTTCATCATCTTCTCATTGATGCTCGTACGCAGTTTTTTCCCCCTCTTTCTTCTTCTATGAATTCTCAATCAGTTTATTTTTGCTTGTCCTCGGCGCCACTTTATTATATTATAATTGCTAGAAGAAGAGGAAGAAGAAGGGAATTGATCAATGGGAGTGATGTGGCGAGGGGCTTTACTTCGGTGGTGGTCTTTAGTTTTTGCAGGACGCTCGCATGATCTGTGCTCCCAAAGAAACGAAAGCACGCCATTTCTTCCTTTTGTTTTTCCTAACTGTTGTCTTCATCGTTTGTTCTCCATGTTTTGCATTGCTGCATTTCTGTCTGGCAGTCAAATGTAGTCTTAGCATTGTACTCTGATGAATTTATTAGGGGATATGCTAATTAAAGGGGTCCTACTTGTCATTGGTACAATTTTAATAAAGAACAGAACCCTTGGCTTGGGGTTTGTTATTAGCTTTTTGTAGCAACGAATGGTTGAAAGATTATTTTGTTGTCTGTCTCCTTTTGTTGTGTCATTCTCAGTTCTGCCTCTTATTTTGAAATTGTTGTAGGTGTTGAAGCTGAAATGGAACTTTTATGCTTAATGTAATCTGACTGTTAACTTTTGCTAAATTAGTTGCAAAGTTATCAATTTTTAAGTTTAGTTATCTTCCTATTCGTAATTTCCATTTTCTAAAGGAGCAGACAAATGAAAATAATTTGAAAGCTATAAAGTATGAGAAAAACAACAAGGAGGAGCAAGGAACTAGAAAAACAAGGGTATTGTTTTCTTAAAGGCGTGAATTTTGGATTGTATTTTGAGCTTTCTTTTGTTAATTATAATGAGTAATAGAAAAACAAAATTTATGCCTTAAAATATGAAAGGACTTCTAATCAACACAATTCCTTGATGTTACTAAGATTTTGAAAATCTTTGAACTAGAAGAGAGTGTAATTGTCAATTAGATCTTTATTTTTATTTTTCTCCTAATTATTGTTTGATTTCTATTCTCCATCTACCTGGTGAGAACTAAGGCATGATTGTTGTTATGAGCTCTCCACATTGGAAAACCATGACATGGATTGCTCTAGACGTAGCATCAATGGGTCTTATGGCTTCTAAAATGCTTCATATGTACTAATATTGAAAGAGTTGTGCCCTAAAAGCCAATTGTAATCTATATTGTGATAGGGTTTTTTTTTCTTTCAAATCATACATGACGTTTTGATTATAAATAAAAGTTATGTTTCATTTTTTCTGCTTCTTATAATTATGATGAACCCATAGATTAGGGCAATGGTTTTAGGACTATGATAAGATCATGCCGGTGAGACCTAAATCCTAAAATCCTAAAACCCTAATTAAAATTCCCAGTTGATGGTATTGAGTCAGGGATCAATGTTACCGGAAAGACTGCACATCTTATGTATACTCGATGCAGAAGGTGATTATCTCACAATTACTTGTGAGACACTAATAAAGATGTGGGTGCTCATTAAAGGAATGAGTTCATTGAATTGATCTATCAAGAGAACATCTTATGGATGCTTTCTTATTTGTCAAAAGATGATTCTCGAAGTGAAAATTGTGTTAGTGATTCTTAGACATCATAGTATCTTGTGCACATGAATTTTTTGGTTTACACTCATTCACTACATAAGTTGTGTATGAGGTATTCTGGATGTGGTGGATTGTGTATGAAGATTATAAGTAGATCAAAAGGAATCAATCACTTTTAGTAAAAGAAGACCATCCTACTTGCTTTAATCTTATGATGATTCAGGAAGTCTTTGATCAAGCAAAATAAAAAATTAGAAAGAGTTTCTAATCTTTTGTTAATTGAATTATTATTAAAGATAAGAGAGATATGAATAAGCCGAGTTTGACATTGATTCATCCCATATACTTATTCGGGGTAAATATGTTTGAAGGATTGAATTGCATGATAACTTGCCACTGAAGGATATGTTTAGTATGCCTATCAAATTTCATATCTTCAGGTAGACATGATACGTTGCTAGACGTCAATCTTGTCTTGTAGATTTGATTGGATTAAAAGTTTGATTTGATCAACAATTAGAAAGGGTTCTAATTGTCAAGTTCGGAATCGCATTGATTGGACCTACAAGGATTAGAAATGTTCTAATTATGATAGGTTAACTTGCACCCACACTACTGCTGGCTAGATGTGGAACCCAAGGGGTCACACAAAGAAATTGATCAAGGGTCTAATTGGATTAGATCATATTTGCAGGATAGACATGCTAGCACGTGTTGTAAACTCTAGCTCTTTATTCAATTGGATTCGAATCTGATTCTTGTATTAGGTTAATCTAATATGATTAGATCATGACCTATTGTGGGTTGGCCAAGAGTTAGAACCCATTGGCTTTATTTGGACCATTGGATGGCTCTTTGGATAATGTATTGGACCATTGGTCAGTGGCTCGATCTAACTATTGGATGGCTTCCTGGATGAAGGATTTGGACCATTGATGATGATGTCTCAATTTGGACCATTGGTGATGGTATCTTAATACGAACCATTGGATGGATGTGTCTTAATCTGGACCATTGGATGGTGCCTTAATTTGGACAATGAATTATCATGAAATAAGTGTGGGGTAAGGTTATCAGCGTGAGAAGGCTGATGGCGCATGGATAAGGTTTATCGGATAAGTCTTTTGAGCACTTCCCTTTGGACATTTCTCATCATGATGAGGCATGTGATGGGATGCATCCACATCCCTCCACTCTTATAAATAGGAGTGCCTCTCAGGGTTCAGGAAGTAGAGAATCCATCTAAGAGAAATCAACTCCCTTTTCTCACTTATTTCTTTTATACATCTTATCCTAAACCAAGACAAGGTCTTCTTCAGGACAAGAGGTTGTCTTGTTTTAAACCAAGGTCTTCTTCGGGACAAGAGGTGTCTTGTTCTAAACCAAAAAAGGTCTTTTTGGACGAGAGGCTTTAAGGGTTTTTTTGTAAGAGAAAGAAAATTAGAAGAAAAAAAGCAATGCAATCAAATCCTTTGGAACATTAAAACATCAAGAATCAAAGTTTTGAAGAAGCTAGAGTCTTGAACCCAATTTCTGTATGGATCAACGGGAGGTGAACACTTGGCATCTTATGGATATTCCAACATATTGAATTTAGCGTTACAGGTACTCTTCTTATCTTACATTTCTATTTATTCATTTGATTGTTACCATTAAGAAGATCTTGGCTATTAAGGGTTTCATGTAAATAGATTTCATTAAAAAATTTATAAAATCCACATGTTTCTGTTGCACTATTAGGCATGCACGAGAAACCCCCAACAAATATGAAGGGGAATACAAAAATATCCTAAAAATGAGAACGAGCACAAGATTGATGGAGGAGGTGAAAAAACTATCCATAATTACAAAGATGGTTTTTTCACCGTGCAGGGGATGTTGATAATGTCAAGGTTGAGTATTTGTTGCATGCCAACTTGATACCCACCTATTTAGGTGATAAAGATTTTTAATCTTACTATTGACAATCTTATCATGTTAGAATAGCCATGCGTACAAGTCTATGTTGGTGAATGGTGCCTTAAAAGGATCACAAAGCATTGCACGTTATCTTTAAGATAGGTAATAACTGGCATCCCTTATGGCGTGCCATTATACCAGTGAGGTCTCTTGCATTCTTCTAAGCAGCCCAGGGTTGTAGAAATTTATTAGGAAGTTTTGTTGAGAGGTAGTGATTCTTTCATGTTTGAGCTGAAAGACAATCTTGAATTCAATGAATTTGGAAGCAGCACTGAGAAGAATGATGCATACTTCTTGGGGTGAAGACAAATATGATTGACATAAATATTGAAGTGAAAGATACCATTCAATATCCAAAATCAAAGATTTGTTATTTAGCATTTCAATTATACCTTTAGTGCTTGATGCCTAAGCATATAATCTGTCCCAAAAAGATCTCAGATTCTTCAGTTGATGATGATGAAAGTTCATTACAAAGGACATAAATTAGTTGATAATTACTGTTCTTGATGCATCATATGTTGCAGCTTGCATATTTAGTCCACCATTGGCGAAGTAATTAAAAGTTCTAACTTTCATGCTCCTTAATTTACAACAGCCAGCTATGGACCTTGATTTTTTTTAATCCATGGTGAGGTTGGGGAAAAAAGTGGCAGTAGGTAAAGTAGTTGAAGAAAACATCAAAAATCATCTGTTAACCACTATATCATGATGACATGAACCCAAACAATTTTTTAATCAATTCAGCTGAACGGGACTGTCAATTTCAGATCTTTTAGGTACAAATGCTAGAGAAGAAAAGGAAAGAATATGAGAAGGTCGATTCATTTAAAGTGTTTTATTGGTCATCTTGAAGTTTCACAAATCAAGTCAGGTTTTCTCAGTTCACCAAGAAATATTAATTTAAGTAGCATTCTTTTTCCATCATTTTTTAGTTTATGTAAAAAATCAAGCCAAGAGGCCATTATAGTTTCAATTATTGTTTAGAAATAGTTATAGGTCAATTTGTTGGGTTGGTTTAGAGTTTTATCTTGAAGAATTCAGTATGTAGAAAGCTCCTTTTAGCAACACTTCGGGAAGTTCTGAAATAATTAGAAGTTAGTTTCTTTCTATGGATTTTATATTTTTGAAGTTTCTCTGTTCTTCATTACTTTCTTTCTTTCTTCAATAAGCTTCTGTTGTGTCCAGAAGAAAGGCTTTCCCCCCTTTCTCTATTTTGTGTTGATAAACCTATGGAGAATATCTAACACTTGCCTCTATAATATGTGGTCCTTAGCAATTAAGTTTTTTTTCACTAATGAAATTCAGCTTCTTTGATTTTGTTGATCCATTTCAGAAGATGTGATCCTTTTGGACTAGGTGATGATTCATGGGTGTCATATGTTAATGACCATCGAATTTGCGCTTATCCTCTTTATTTCTACTTGGTCCAATATCTTTTTCTTGACATACCCTAATTGCTTTATTTTCTTGCATAAATTAGCAAATATTGATTGTATTTGTAAGCTTCAACTCCAAATGCATCATCTCACATGCAATAATTATTCAGGTTTTCTGGCAGATTCTAGCAAATCTGCTTTTAGATTTTTCTTTTCTCGTAAGAACTTCCATCATGACCTATTTGGTTCTTTCAAGTTCACAAGTCTTACATGGATTTTCTCATCCCTTTTGAATTTTTCCATAGGTTCCAACTTTGGTAGTCTAAAGTGGTAACCAAATTCAGATCCAACTTAAAATTTTAGCAACTCTTATTCATAGCTTTTATTCTCCTAAACCCTTATCAAACCTTAGACATAATTTCCTGCACTAGTTTATGATATAAACTCTCTCAAGTCCTATTTTTCATCCCTAATGTTAGACCCATGCTTACATGTTGGCTAGTTGTTAATACAGACGTTGATACTAATGCTATATCTTTCTCAAATTTAGATTCACATGTTATTACAGACCCTTTATTCTTTTTTCTGGGTATGGACTCTTATTTGTGGTATTTGGTGCGGCATAACACACGTTGTTTATCATGGTGCAAGAAAGGGAAAGCAACACCAGGGGAGACCTAGTAACTAACATCAGCTGAGTCCCGTATTCTTATATTCTGTTGCTGAGATTGTGAATTTACCAGATTATGCATTAACTTTATTTATGAAGTAATGTTCAATGCTTAACAACTTAATGAAGAAATGTGCAATAATTGTATGCTATTTTGAAATATAATCTTTTGCTTGTTCCTTATGAGATATTATTGATCACATTAAACTATATATGGGGAAGCTGAACTAAAACACCTGAACTTGATTGATACTACTTTAGTTGTTGTAACAAATCTAACCATTGCAAAACCTAATGGTGTAATAGATAAAATGAAAGAGTGTAAATAAGAAGAAAGATGAGGGTGACCAGAAGAAAAGAAGGACAAGTTGAGGTAGGGTAGAAGCAGCTGGCAACAAAACCAGAATTTTTATTGTTTGTGTACTTTTGTGGTTGGTCATTCCTATCTTTACACTGAGAGTCCAGCTGCCTTTAAGCCTTCCAATTTCCTTTTGGTTTGCAAAATTTTTCCTTCTAAATCTTAAAATATCTAAGTAGGGAAAGCAAAGGAAAAGGTATATTCACTATTCATGATTTCCTTGATTCTTTTTTTCACTCAAGATATCAATAACCTTAATTATGCTTAGCAATGGTTCAATTTCTGTATTAAGAAGAAACAAAAAACCTATGTGCTTGGAAGCTTAATGGGCTGCATCAAGGATTCAAGTGAGACCACACATTTTGGGTTAGGAAGAAGTGTAGTTTTGATGCAGATGGCACTTTTTTGGTTACTTGAGATTTTAAGTTTTGCTGGTTTTCTTCCCACATCTTGGTGCTAATTTGACAATCTTTTTTATGTGGTGAAAGGAGAAAGTGTGAATTTTAACATAATTTAGTCATATAACAATGGTTGCCCATTGCCTTTAACTGATATAGGTAGCTACATCACAGATTTCCTCTTCAACAAAGTGGTTCTTGGTACAAAAGTTGTCCATGCTTCTGCCCTTTATTTGTCTTCTCTGCCATTTAATTATGCCTGATAGAGCAGATCCTGCTGCTTTAATTTAGTTTCAGTTGCTTAGTGATAAGTAAACATGATTTCAACTGTCATTATTCATGAGATTACAAATTCTTTATGCTTGTAATTATCACTTTGAAGACACCTTGTGCCCTCATTCTTTCCAATCTGATGCGTTGTTATTGCATTTTCTTTATATTCTTTCATATGTGGTGTGGTTGTATATTTTTCCTTTTTTGTAGACTGAACCAATCATTAGTTCCCAACCATGGGTTGAATGAAATCTAATCCATAAATTAGTAACTAAAAGAATAGGGGCACTGGGTTCTGTGGAAGTCTCTTCTCCACCTTAGAATAATCTCTTTTTTTTTTTTTTTAAATTTGTCATGTGAAGCTATTTCAGTTATATAATTGGATAAAAAGAATTAAATCTTCATCTTTAGCGGATCTAGCCATTGTTTATGATGTTTCTTTTCTAATGCTCTTCATGAGGCTGACACTGTTTTCAGTAAACAGTTTCAACCAAAAAAATCACCCTGTTTTTTAGCTCCGGTCTGCATTGAAACAGTCATCAATTTTCATCTGTAATTTTGACCACAGTTTCATAGGCATTTGATGGATACTTCAAATAGTCCTGAACCAGAAATTAAAAGTTAAAAGGACCTAATGAAGTTCTGATACGTAGTTCTGCGTTGCCTTCTTAGTGCTACACAAAGGGCTCTAGAAGGATAAAATATGGAGCATTTTTTTTTAGAGTAAAAGTGACTTATGTTTTGCAAGAATGAAAATAGTGGATTTACTTGCAAAATTCCCAATTATCTGCAAGGGAAGATCTAATTCTGATCATAGTAAGGAGGAGCTCATTATCTAAAAGAAATAAAATGAAAGAAAGAAAAGACAATCAAAAAGATTTTCCCCCCTCATTACTTATGCCACTGATTTGACTTTTCTAGGCTTCTCAAAGATAGCTAGAAAATTCCAAGAACCACAAAATAATGAAGGCTAAAGAAGAAAAAAAACTTCCTAGCTCCATCGGCTTTATGTTGAAAATGTAGAAACTATTTTGCAACAAATAATTTGTTGATGCATGCTTTTTTGATGTGATTGTTCGCTTAGGATTAGCCTTGAAAGTTTAATGATGGACTAACTCAAAGGCGCTTCTTGCTGCTATGTTTGCTGATATCATAAAGATTAAATTTGTATAGGGTTTTTTATGTTTTCAGACTAGTAAGAAATCTGTCTCAAGAACACATGTAAGCATGTTCACACATGCAGTTGTTTTGCAGATGTGCTTGGGTATTTTGATTCTAAATTTATTCTGAAAGTGGAACAGAAATCTTTACATTAAGTAAGGGGGTGTTTTCACCAATGTTTAGACAGCTGGCTGGGTCAACCTGTTTTAACTGTCACTGGACACCAAATACAAGTCAGATCAATTAAAAATCTGAAAATCATATTAAACTTGTTCAACCCAATGACATGGACAGTTCAATCGCTTGTACCACCCCAGTCATATGAATGCAATCAGTCAAGTCAGAGATATAAAAGAGGTCAAAATAATGAGAGCAAAGAAGCTTCATGATCTGTGCACTCTCTTCTTTTTCTATCTTGCCTAGTGGAAGCACCAATGAAGGGGAGTGTGGGATGGGAAAGGAAGCCGTCCAACTAGATTGTAAATCCTCCACCTCCTCTTTACCCATCTCTCTCCATTGATTCATTAGAAACATAGCTGTAATGTTAGATTTGGTGGGATTTGTTGGGTGCAGCTGGCAACAGGGGGAGGTTTGACCAAATCTTTGTGAGCAAAGGGTGATACATCCAACAGTGATGGGAATTAGGGGAGAGCGGTTATATGTTCCTCTTCTTCTTCTCTTGTTTTTCATCTTCTTATGGTTTGGGACGGGAATTTGAGAAGTAGAGAGAAATCAATGCTTAGGAGATATGATCTGGACTGTACTAAGGAATTGTGAAGGGAGATATTGATAATTAAGGGAAAACAAATATCCCATTGACTGAAAATTGAGCTATGATCTAACTAGGAACCTGTGACCTGGCCACTATCATGGACCGGTATGGGTCATCAGGTTCAAAACACTGGTTTTTACTGAAAAAGGTGAAGCATTGCACATTGCACATTTGCTAAGCCTATGGGTCCACATGATATCAGGATTGTGCTAAACAACGTGGACACTTGATATGTAGTCTGCTACAGAGAGATATCAAATCCATCATTTGTAGCTAACATGATTTTTTTTTTCATTTGCTCTCTCTCTCTCTCTCTCTCTCTCTATATATATATATATATATATATATATATATATATATATATACTTGAACCAAATACCAATAAACCAATTTTTGGTATTATAATATATAGACTTGTTCTGGGCATATAAGTGTGGTACTTGACTAATTCCTGGTAATGTAGGATTATTAAGCTATGCATGCTTGTTGTTTGAATGTTTATGTTGCATAGCTTGATGGAATCTATCATGCAAACTAATGTTTCACAGCTATCTTTATACATCAGAAACACAAATAGGCTTGAATTATGTGAAAAATATTATAGGTGATGTATGACTATGTCCAAGACTAGACATGTTATATTTGTGCACACACACTCAGTTTTATGGAATGATTATATATTCAAATTACCTCATCCAATGTCATCTCATGTAATCCATGTGCTCCACAACATTATGATATACCTAAACTACCTGCAAAGGTATTGCAATCCCTCTTTAAGGCTAGTACAATATTGATGCCAACAGTACATATCAAAATTGAAATTATCAAAAAGTGAAAAACAACTGGTTCTAACTAATATGGTTGGCACGCACTAGTGCAGACAGAGGCAAGTAAGGTAGCATGGTTTTGGCATCTTGATACTAACATTGTTGTCAGTTTCTCATCGAAATAGTATGAGACCATTTGTACCATCCTGTTTTGGAAGTTTTGAATCCATGCTTTTAGTGCTTATTGTCCATCCCTGGAAAAAAGCACAAAAAAGAAAGGTTTGGTGATTGAAGGAAATAGATTAGCTTTTGAAGCCAGTGCTAGGGGTTCAAAGTATAGAGTTCAGTTTTAAAGTCAGTTTTCTCAGCATTTAAAGGTTAAAGTAAAACATGTATTGTTAACCTGAGGTAAAATTTTAGGAGAGAAGATCATAGTGGAAATGGAAAAGAGAAAATATAGCAAGAAAAAAGAGAAGAGAAGACTAGAGAGGTATAAGATGCCTAGGCCAAAGAGAACCTATTTCTTTCTTGACGATAAATCTTTCATGCAATTGAGCTTAGTACTGTCTTTTAGCTTTCCAAAGCCTCTATATAAATATATCCTAGTAAAATAATGACAAAGCAAAACAACAATTAAATCAAATTAGCAACTGACTTCAAAGTAAACAGGGTTTTAAGTACTGACTGACTTTATGCACAAGCAAATTTGGATCATAAGATGTGTTGTGCAATCCAAGTTATTGGCTTCAGCGGATGCATCCTAGATGATCTAGGCCTTTTGTACTGTAGCCTTTTCTAGATACTGTTAACTTAATTTGATTCAAAAGCAAGAAAAGTGATTTAATATATTTTCTAGTAGAACCCAGAGGAGGAATCTAGGTTTTGATGGGTAGGTAGAATGTAGCTCTTTACATTAAACCTTCATGAAGCTCATTCCTTGTGATGGGTTTAAGCTTATCTGTTCCCAAAATAAAATTTATTGGGTAGTCAAAGAGTGTTGCCATAAAATTTAACATGGTTAGGAGTTGATACTTATTGAACACTAATTTGTCAAAATGCAACTACCCGTATACTTTGTTTCTCTGCAAAATCTTCTTTTTTTCTTTGCTGTCCCTTTTTGTTGCAGTTTATGTAAGTGTAATGTTTAATGGCATCAATGCAAATTTAATGTTCATATTTTCCTCAACGTTGGTGTTAAGCTGATGCTTGAAATGTTTTGCTTAAACTAATGTAATTTAGTGTGTGAATATTTTACTTCCTCAGCACTACTCATATTTTGATGCCAAGGCTTTCAAAGCTTTCATGACCAATGCTTTCATAATAATGGTTTGCATCCTTGGTGTAAATGTTTTTCACAAAGTTAGACTCCTTGTCAGAGGTACGAGTGATTGGCAATGACAAGTGAATATTCAATTGCTCTATGTTTGCGTCTCCAACCCTTCATCCATTGCCTAAGCACCTCAGCAACCCCTTAATCTGTGAAAGTTTTCTTCCACAAAGACCAACAGAAATGCCATGTATATCCTTGCGACAACTTTCATCTTCTCTCAATACCTGCTATCCGTTTCAAATCAGCACATCAACTTATTGTCTGTATACTGCATGAGTCTAAATATTGTGTGTGTTCAAGAAGTGAAATCCTTGAAAGACATTTGCTTTCTCCAAAGTTCACTCTGTTGACATGGGCCATATCACAATCTCATGAAAGGAGTGCATTATGCTTGTGAAATGGATTTTGGCATGAAGTGGAATCCTGTTTACGAAAGATGACCAGCAGGTCACTAGTAACTTTCCATGTTTTAATAAAACCTTGAGAAACCCCTTAAGTCAATAATCATAAGGCTGCTATGATTTGTGTCATCGTATGCAACCGACTTGCAACTGGCTGATTGGTTAAAAGCTGAAGCTGACTAAAGAACTCAGCTATTTGCCTGGCCAACATGTCTGTGTACCTTAGAATTTGGTCATATTACTGGTGGTTTGAAATCTAATTTTGTTTCTCAGCCTTAATGGTTGATGTTTTATTGATTTTAAATTTCTATTTATTTGAATTGTTTCAAGAGTTTGGCATCACCACTAAAACAATGGATAAATATGGACACAGAAAGTAAAATGACGTACAGAATCACAGCCATTCTGGAGTGTTGCGCTTGGCTTTCAGATGTATCTCAATCTTTCTTATAGAAAAGTTTTGCTGCACTATGATAATTGATGCATACGTGTCAAAGGCAAAAAAGATAATTTTGGCATGCATGTGCATGCGTCAATCGTGCATGGTACAGTAAGACTTTTTCACTCTGATAGAACTTGTGTGGCCTACTGAACCTGTGTGGCCCATGCCTCGAAATGAGCAAGTCAAGGTTAGGACACTGATTAGATTGACGGAGGGTACTGGAATGTAGGATTTGATTGAACGGAACTTGAGTTTGCTGATAAAATTTGCTATAGAATTTCAAAAATATACATTGGAACATGTTGATGCTGTAATAGGATTCCAAGGAAAGCATCTCTGTATTGTTTTTAGTATTTGCTGTTTGGATGCATGGATCAAAATTATGGTCCCATTATATATGGGATAACAATGAAGGTGTTACTCTTGTATAAATATCGTTCTACTAGCATAGCTACAATTGGGATAGTTTAGGATGGAATTAGTAGAGGATTTGAAAGTGCTTCTTCCATATTACTGCCAATTTGTCATAAAATTGGCTGTCTGATTTGTTTCTTTGTCAAATGTGTACAAAAGGAACTCTGGCATAGATTGACGCTGTCTGATTTATTTTCCATGTGTGTACAAAGGAACCCTGGCACAGATTTAGGAAAAGAAATTTGGTTTTGATTGACGAAGTTGCTTCATAGCGTGTAGAATGATGAAGTTGCTTCATAGCTCTTTAAAAAAAAAAAAAAAAAGGGTGCAGGCAATCAGCGTTGTTTCAAATCTAAAAATCACTGAATCATCTTCTAAATAATATTTGAGTGTTGCTGCCTGCAATTCATATCAGGATACAGCTGTTGCTCATAATCCGTACCAAAGGGTATGCTCTAATTAGCCCATCATAATGTGCACGAATCTAAGCTCGAAGGGTATGCTCCAATTAGCCCCATCATAATATGCACCGGAGCTAAACAGAGCTTAGCACAACTAAGATATACTGAACAATTTAAATTTACTCAGCCGAAACCGAATCAGAATGTACCCGATTCATCAAATTTTACTTTGATAAAACTAGTTAGAGGATAGTGAAAACATAAGTTTTGAAGAAAGGACCATAACTTAGTGTGACAGATCACCCAGAAAGAATGAACCATATGGAAAGAAAAATTCATTAGCGGTGGCCAGAAGGAAAACCTGTCCGTATCATACACAGAAAGACGACCAACTTGAATGTTTTACAGAACGGTAATAATTCTGACGTGAAAGTCATGGAAAAAAGAAAGGGAAAAAAAAAAATCCAATTCAGAGTGAAATTGTAAGAGAGGACGTATCGTGGTCTGCGCTCGCACATAAATATGAAACAAGTTCAAACCTAATCTTGGGCCCCAATGAAGGATGAGAAATGGCTAACGTTAATAGGAGGAACCAGATGTGGAGAACCATAATACGAGACTAAACGCAGGCAGAGGAAAAAAACAGGAAGCGGAATTTTTCTCTGGCATGTTGAGAATAAAATTTTATCCAAACACCAATCCCATACCCATCTCCTTATTATTTCATCCGCCAGCCAATAAATTCAATCACCACTAAGTTGAATAAGTGATCAACTGCAATCGTAGGCATGAGATAAAGATTCACAACCAAATTGAATACAGTATTCAATTGCAAGCCTAGGCATGACATAAAGATGCAGTGGCAATACTGAAAGCGCACGCTATTCCTCCACGGGCACAAACTAATGTTTTAGCAAAATTCTCATACTAAAAATAAACAAGGATAAAGATTTCCCAAGGAAATTATAATGAAAAAGATGGTCGATATCTTAAACTAGATGCTGTTGTGCTCATTCCAGATGACGACAAAACACCATCTTTCTATAAAACTGCATCAATTTTTTTGGCAGAATCATGGGTCTGCAATCGTCACTTCAACCTCCACGCCAGGTTCAATGGTGATTGAGGTAATCTGCTTCACCACTTCAGGAGAACTGATAAGATCAATCACCCTCTTGTGTACACGAAGCTCAAACCGATCCCATGTGTTGGTTCCTGGAGAAAATAAGACAACAATCGTAAGTCTTGGGATTCATTAGTAAATAGTATGGTACTTCTCATCTTTATTAAATTTTCTAACATTGCTATTATAGCAAAGCGTTATCCTTGGAGTGGGTTCTTCTGCAGCAGCAAAGACGGCATTTCCTAAAGTTTAAAAAAGAAGGGCCTTTGTGTCCATGTCATGTATCCTGTTTCTTAAGGAATAAGAAAAAATTTACCTACTTTCCATTAAATATACAAACAACCAAGATAAAATATCGAAAAAGAAACCAAGGTGGTGCCAACTTGTGAAAGAAGGGAAAAAAAGATTGAACAAAGAAAACAGCTCTCTACAGCTAGTTTAAGAGCAGTTGTGTCATGGCTGAGAAAAAAAGTTGGCCAATCCAAAATTACATGGCTAATACTAATAGTTATTATAGCTTTAATCACACAAGACAGCGTCTCTCAGAAAGCTTTGTTTCAAACAAAGAAAAATTATGCTAAATAAGAAAGTAAAAAAAAGGAATAATTGTAACAGGGAAATATTTTGTCTTGCAATTGTAATCTTAAAAGTTTCTGACAAGTAACAAAGATGAATAATCAATAACAAATTTCAAATGTGCGAACAATATAATTGTGAGATATGCAACCAGCAATAAGAAACTTGAAGCAGGCACCATCAACATCTTGCCAATGTAAAGTTACTACTTGAGAGCAAACTGGTCCCTTCATGGACTCCAAATTTTTTGCCCCATATATCAAATTCCTCTGGTGAGAATTTGGTTTTCTCCCACCAGTATAAAACCTAAACCCTGCTCTACTCACAAACCTCCTCAATTCAGGATGTAATATCTTTCAACTTGCATTGAACTACTCTCAGCTTAGTTGATTGCTATTTGTTCATGCATTTAAGATGATATAATCACATTGAGAAAACAGGTTGTTTGCCCATTTAGATTATATAATCACATTGAGAAAACAGGTTTCTTGCGCATTGCAGCAAACAGAAATATGATGGAGACCACAATAAAGCTTCCTTAGCACCAACATTTTAATAAGTCAAAAATTTAAGAAATATTTAGAATGTTGTTTAGTGGAAACTGCAAAAGTGTGATTGTGATAGACAACTAGTAAATTCAAAATGAATAAAGCTTAGAAGCATTTAGAAGCAAGATTTAGAAAGAGCGAAGTACTGAGTTGGACTTGCTGGTCCAATTGGACTGAATCTAGCAAGTTATTTTATAAAATCTTACAGATAACTTTATCTAGGTCAATATACATCTATTCTGTTTATTTACCCTTCCATACAAATCAGGTAGTTGTTTAAAAAGGAACATTCCTGAACAATTCATAGGTGTTTTTGAATTCAAGTATGATGCATTTTCAAAACTTTATTCCATAATTAATAAATTTTATGGACTTGCAGGTTGCAAAGCATTGCTATATACAGACTCAATATATTGAGTGATTACCAAATAATATGAAAACATGGTATGTTTCTTAAATTCTTCAAGTACTTGGCTTTCTGAAAATTGCATGATATCAAAATTGTTTCTCAAACTATGTCGTTTCACAAGAAAAATAAATACATTGCAATAATTTTCTTCCTTAGCAATACCATGTGGTATCAAACCTGTGACGTCAGGACATACCAGAAGGCAAAAGCAACAAGCTTTGTCCAAATACTGTATTGAACGAAATTCTCATATACCAGTCGCATGACACCAGTAATATAGCAGAACATGAACAATACTCTAAAATCATAACAGTTTATACAGCATCTTTGCTATTTTTAAAATTCTCATTTTATTTGCTTTTAAACATAGCTATGTAAGTTTAACCCTGAATACAGAAACAATGCAAGCTGGAATGTAAATCAAAAAGGCAGCTCCCTAATGATAACTCATACACAGTCAACATGTTAAAGTAGTCAAAAATAGCAGTAAGAATTACTCTATTTCCAAGTTGTTTAACATAAAAAAAAATTGATCCATACTCTAATATTTACACATGACAATTCTCCTTAACTGCAGTACATTCTGATTCATTCAGCATTAGTATATTACTTGTAACAAAGATGTCTTATTGGTCTTCATTGCAATGGGTCACCGAAGAACCCTCTCATCCCATTGTTTTAACCTATTTTGAAGAATCCACATCCATCATGTGCCATGCTTTTGGTTTGGGTAAACTTTTGCCCCTGAATCTTCTTCACCATTTGTTCAATGCATCCTTCAGACATGCATTTTCACTGACATGCATTTTGTTTCGATTCTATTGGAGAACTTTCCATTCATCCTCCATGTTTTTTTACTTACAGGACTGAGATATAAAAAGCTGTGGCTTGGGATAATCAACAGTTCTGTTGCACCATGATCACATAGATATCTCCACTAACATTGAGTTCCACTCTATTTAGTCTAACATCCTAATAATGTTGTATTATTTGAACTAATTTCCACTGCATTGCCAACTTGAGATTTACCATCACATGATGCATAGTCCAGCATGTACTTAATTTAGTTTGGGTGGCAAAACATGTATTTAAAGTTTGGATCCCTCATTTGCTCTGCATGGGTTACAAGGTCAAGGAGAATATGATAAATAATCATCTTAGTATCAAAGGCTTTGAGGGTTGAAAATCCAGTTATTTAAGAAACTCAATACATGTACTCCAATATGGCATAAAATTAACTCCAATTATCTTTTCTTTTTCCTAGAAGAAAAGATTTAATCTGGACTTGGTTGAAAGAGTTAAGTCCTCAATTTGCCAAAAGCACATGGTAGAAGTTTTGTATCGACTCAATATGCAACCAAAATTCAACATTTCCTTTAATTTTTCAATAAAGGATACATAAGGCCACTGGTATGAGTCTGATATATCGATTAATATGATAAAGACTAATCACTAGCTATCAGAACTTTCAATCAGCTGATCAGGAGTGCTGAAATTAGATGCACACCTTTTGATCAGAACTTTTGGTTGTATAAGTTGTTTAAATGGGAGTGGTTTAATGGGACTACTTAGTCAAGTCATATGTTCTCAGTTTTTAAAAATATACTAAGTTTTCTTGCATAATTGAATCAAATGTGTAGGAAAAGGAATGCTCAAAAGGAGAATGATATAAACCAGCCAAATTTCATGTTAGGTGTACCAACCAAAACACTGTTACATTGGGTAGAGGCTATTACTCTGTAAGCACCTTTCTAACAAGCCATGACATTTTAAATTTAGTTTTTTGTTGCAAAATCTTAAGAAGTCTTACTCTAGAAAAGAAAAACATTGTGATATCAGGCTGATCATCAAGTTTTAAAAAGCTTGAATGTTTTTGACATTCACAGAAATAAAATCTCAGAATCATATATAGTTAACATCATTTACTCAGTCAACAAATTCTTTTCAAAATCTTAGCATCATAGACAAATCTTATGATCATAATCTTAGTATCATGTACTCAGGCAGCTTTACAAAATGGTGCCAAGTGCCTAAAAGGCAAAAGAGGCAACTAGCCTTCAAGATATTTGGCGACCGAGTAGTATTTTAAAAAACAAATGAAAGCAACTAAGATTTATTATTTGATACATGGCAACCCAACCAAGTTCTACTAAAGATGAAAATCCCAAATAGAGACTCATGCATTCATTTTTATGATATATACATTAAATATTATAAATTAGTTGATTTACAATTTTCAATCTTCACTGGGAAACAAATTCTTCCTCAAGCGACTAGACTTCAGTCCTCAAAAATTAAACTTATAAAACTTCTTACGCATAAAACCACCTTAACGACAAGATAGACATGAATAAACGCTCACTCAAGTGATGACAGAAGGAGAGAAGAGACGAGAGAAAGAAGGGGGGTGTTGATACCTTCGCCGCAAGGGGACTTGCGGGTGGTGATATTAAGGACCTTAGTGGGCATCCTCACCGGTCCCTTGACCCTCAGCCTCTTGTCCTTAGCTCCCCTCACCAGATCCGCACAAACTGCGACGATATTCAATAAGAAAAGATCAGAACGAGCAAAAGAAAAAAAAAAGTTAAAATAAATATATAAATACATATAGATATACCTTTCTCGAGATTCTTGACGTTCTTGGAGGAAAGGGTGATCCGGATGCGGTGGAGCTGCTCCTGGGGCTCCTCCATCCCCAGCTTCGCTGCTGCCGACTTCATCGGAGGTGGAGCGTACGCCGTCGCCATGCCTCCTCTTTTCCCTTCACAATTCTGCTACAACCGAAGGATACGATGAGACGAAGAAACGATAGACGAAGAAGATAAACCCTAACCCCTAGGCCAAGCGGGTGGTTCGTCGCCGAGAGAGAGAGAGCTGGCTTACCCGAGATTAGCCAAGGCTTCGAAGGGGCGGCGCCGCTGCAGGTCCTCTCGAGAAAAGGAGGCGAGAGAGTGGAATTAGGGTTTTATTTGGGTGATCAAGTCGTGCCACTCGGGCGAACCCCACGCATCGCATCACGTGCTTTTCGGCTGAGGAGGAGGAGGAGATTTGGTGGATTCTGATCCAAGGGCTCACCGGACGTCAACCATCTTGATTGACACAGATGAAATCTTGTCAAATTAAGGATTATTATTTTTCTCAATTGAGATATGTATGCATATAATTAATTATATTATTACATGTTAATTCTAAGAAAGGTGAACACATTGAGATGTATTTAAATTGTCACCTTGATCTCATGTAAAGTATGTGTGAATATTTTTTAATGTTATTTTTTATTTTAAAAAAACTTAGTATATAAATTTTTTTGTTCTTACCATAATAAAAGATACCGCACAACATAAGTTGTTGCAACCATGAAATGATCCTGAATTTTTTTCTTCATCATATGTTTATTATTATTAATAAATTTTCATCATATATAATAAATAATTTAATAATTATTATTGATTATTTGCTTATGATTTTATTAAAATAAGTGGATCAAAATCAGAAGACTTCAATTTTGAGAGTTAGAAACTACTTTGAATTGTATGATAAAAGAGTATAATTAAAAGTTTGGCCATGAGCTCGGCCTTATTGAAGCAAATCTATAAAATAGCTTCTTCATGGCTTCATGTGTTAATGAGTTGAGAAAAAAAAAAAAAAAGGATTATTGTTTAATTTTAATCAAGTGCTATATCTTAAAATTAAAAAGGCAAACCAAATGTGTTTTCTTTGATCCGTCTTAATAAAACTAATAATGATAAAAGATAAGAGTAATGGTACACCTATTTATTATTATCATACAAACTATGTATCTACATCATAGATGCCTTGGCTCTTCGTATATTTTTCAGTTTCATCTTTCTATTCATATATATATATATATATATATATATATATATATATATATATATATATACTTTTATCTTTCTCGTTTTTGGCAAGACAAATGGATTATGCTTGTTAAACAATAGTAAATATAAATCTAGCAAACTAGTTATAAAAATTTCTATGGAAAGATTGATTTTTGCTTTATATATGCGGTTGTTTGGTGAAAAAGAAAAATGAACACCAATGGAAATAGTAAATTATAAATTGATAAGGAAAAAAAAAAAAGTTGAAGAGAGATTACTTCATCTTCATGCAATAGGCATAATTATTGCAACTTTAATGACCATACACTAGTATCATGTGGCCTTTAAAAATCAAGTTATAGTATTTTTTTGAGAAATAATTTGGAAAGTGTTATTTAAAGCCAAACTCAATTTTATTCATCCAAGTAACTTAATTAATGCAATTTTAGACTAAATACTCATCATTATTAATACAATACTTTAGCTTTTCTTAGTTTTGCGTGTCATTACCAAAGAATGTTGCTATAATTAGATAATTTATCCTTTTTAATTTGTATTTTTATGAGATGTTGATGAAATAGTTATAAAATTTAAATAAAATATCTTCATTTTCGGCAACTCATGAAGGAGTATTTAGGACCTCATAAAGCTAAGTATTGTATGTTGTAGCACCACAAACACATTTATAAATCCCTTATAACCTAATTTCTTATTAAATAAATGATTCAAGAATATAAATCTGCCACTAATGCATGGTTTGTTTGCTAATATTGAATGGTTAATCACTTCTTCAAATATCTTTTAGTTGGTGAACAAGGATCAACTAGTTAATCACTTCTTCGGATATCCAAATAATGTAGGTCCATTGAATTATGGCAACTCCACTAACCCTAGTTGGGGATATTGATTTATGTAACTACTATCTCTACTTTGCCTTCTTATGCCTTAACCATCCCCTTTAGATATGTTAGATTGATCTCCTTGCATCATTTCTGTTGCATCAGTCTAGCTTGCTTTCTTGATTCCCTCGAGTCCATGTTCTTCATTTGCTAAATAGAGGAGCTAGATTTGAAAGAAGGGATACTATGTTGTATCAGATCAAAATTCAATCCTCAGAGTAGCCTAATTGATGCTTGAATTGAATGTAGCTTTACTAGCTAACCTTTGAAGGTAAATAAAGATTTTAAAGTAAATAAAGGTAAAGGAAAAGAAGGTAAAGGTAGGATTAAAGTTGCTTTATTATTTGAAAGTCTTATAAAATATAGAAGAAAGTTGAAAATTTGTATCTTACTTTCATTGGGTTAAATAAAGAAAAAAAATCAAACTTTTGCAAAAGCTCTGATTTCGAAACCCTCCTAAATCCTTTCTTTTCTTACTCAAAAACTTTCAAACAAAAAATATTCCAAGATGCTTCCTTTACTTTCTTCTATTTTCCCTTCAACCTTCTCTCCAAAACAGGCCCTATAATCTAAAAGATGGCAGCATTCAATAATGAGGAAATTAATTCCCACCTCTCAAATTGATGAATTTTCTTTTCCATGGCCCTTTGTTTTAGAGCAACAAGTCAATAACTGGTCTAAATATTTTGTCAAAAGAGGTTCTCCATGATACATACAACACGAAATATTAGCATATGAAAAATCTTGTGGTCAACCAGAAAAATCATTTAATAACAAATTAGAAGCCTATATTCTTGAGCAAAACTTAGGTGTCAACCATGAAGTTTCCCACCTTTTTATAGCTAGGCTTAGATGGCTATAAAAAAGCAGGAGAAAGATAGAGAGAAATAACATAGCTCGCATCTAATGAATCATACCTCAGTTTAGTCCAATAATCTTCGATCCTCCTTTCAAGATGATTAGCACATTGATTTCCTTCTTAATAAATGGAAGAACATATCCAAATCAATGTCTTGATTCCAAGGAAGCATTGGACCTAAGGTACTAAATCAGGGCTGCTTTAACTAAGGGGACATCTCTAATTGGTTCATCTTCAATCCAATTGGAAAGCATTTGCAATCTTGATAAGTAATTTACAGGCCTTCATAAGCCCATAAACTTCGACTTCTGGTTAGAAGTGGGCACTGGGCCGTGCCTAGCATGGCACGGCCCAGGCCCATCGGGGCTCTAAAAATAAACGGGCCATGTCAGGCATGGTACGGTAAAAAAAAATTCAGACCCAGCATGACCCAATGCCTATCTCTACTTCTGGCACTGAATTCACCAAGCAATGATAATGTCTAATAGCCTATAGATAACTAGTCCAGTTTTGAATCGGACAGCTAGTTTTTCTTTTTGTCACTAGCACTAGTCCATTAAATTCACTTGTCATAACAAACCAGAGGTGAGGATCTAAGAAAGGGGTAACATATTAACAAGAGGGCTAATGATTAGCTTGATCTTCTAGTTAGATATATATATATATATATATATATATATATATAGTCCCTAGCCCGTGCTTGTTTTTCTTCTTCTTTTTTAATGAAAAAATGATTTTGAAATGTTTATGGGTAGAGTGAATGAGATATGCATCATGTCTAATATACAAGGCAGAAAGCATTCCATCTAAGCTAGCATCACACCGACTCATCCTATATGTTTAGTATACAAAAAAGCTGCAAATTTGAAATCCATCTTCAATCAATAACCCAAATGAGGGAAAGGTATCCGTGCCTTGTGCTAAAATAATGGCTTCTAAGAAATCCCCTTCTAAAAGTGCTTCTTTAAGTCCTAACTTTTTCTAGCAAATTCTAGTGGAGGAGAATTTTTTATTTTTATTTTAATATTTATTTTCTTGATTTATTATTATTATGTGTGAAAGATTTCTAGTAATTTCTAAACTTTGCTTCTAATGCTTAGGTTGCTGCTGCTTTAACGTGGGATGTTGCTAAATCTTTTAGATGTAGCAGCTACCATGTCTCTTTGAACCTTGTAGCACTTATCCAACACTAGCCACATCTTGTTTAAAAATTGGCACATCAAGATATGTTGATAGCTTTGCTTGCATAGCTTGAACCTTCGAATAACCATGCAACATGCTAGCAAGACACGAGAGCTTTTTTTGTTCTATGTGCTTGACGAATTGGGTTTTAGCTGTAATGAATAAATAATTTTGTATTTTCTCTAATCTCTATCATCAATAGGCTTGGAGAATAGGTTTTAGTTGTAGAGGGATTGATGTTGGTTCTTTTGGAGAGACAGAAGTGAGAGTCTTTCAATGGACAGGAACACAATAGCGTACGAATTATTAATAGGAAAGCACTGGTTGAAGGACTGGTTTCCAAGCCAGAAACTGGAAGACTAAAAGACAATTGGGAGTCTATTTAGAGAATTAGGTTTAGTGACTGGTTGATTACTGTTGATTGACCCATACGGTGTTCAATAAATCAAAAGGACTCTCAGTTAACTCACTGTATCAAATGATCGTTCAAAGAGTTCTAGCTCTAGAAAGGGTAAAGATCTTTGTATGGCTTGCCAATGAAAACAGGTTATACAATTAGGAATGCAATTGGATTGGATCGGATCGAATCATTTTTAACCCCAATCCGATCCGATGTTATATTCGGACCTTGATTTTGAATCCTAACCCAACCATTTGCTAAGTCAATCGGCTTGAATCAAGTTTGTTGAAGAAATTTTAAACCCAATGGATAATTTGGTTCTATTTGGGACCAATCCAAAATATTATATTTGAATCAAGCGTATAACTATTTTTTAATTACTAAAATCTAGCACTTCATAATCAAATATAGATCCATTAAAATATTTAAATGAGCTTAAAAAGAGTTAACTTAAACTTTTATTTAAAAACTTTTAATTCAATCTAAGTAAATGATTATCCTTATGATTATAAATTATAATATTTAAAATATTTATTAATATATTTAAAGATATTATAAATAAGAATTTATCAAAAGATATAATAAAATATAAATATTTAGATATAATTTGAAGAAAAAAATATGAAAGGAGATTTAGTTGTTAATATGAAAAGAAGAATAAGTTTAAATTAGAGTTTATTCAATGAATTTATAAAGATAATTTGAGTAAAGAAAAATAAAATTTTTGTAATTATAATTTATGGATCAAGGTAAATCAGGTTCAAATATGATTGGATCAAAATATATAAGATTTAAATCCGATCAAAATTTAGATCAAGTTTAATTTTTAAACCTAATCTAAACCACATGCCGAGCAGGTTAGGTTAGACCTCATTGAGTTAGGTCACGTATCGTTCAGCTCATCTGCAACCCCATATAACATAGAGGATATGGTGAATGAAGGATAAAGCTAGGTGGATGTTATTTCTGTATGGCTACCTTTGCTGAAGAGTTTTGGATGATAAACTCAGAGCACTTGACATTAGGAGGAGATCAGTTTCACTGGTTGCCTTATGGATGTAATTTCGATCAGTTTCACGGTCCAAAATAACATTGTCCTTCATAGCATAAGCCATTTCAAACTAGAACAAGCATTGAATAAATAAAGAAGGAAATTAGAAAGCAAAGGAAAACTCTCTCTAGCTATTAAACCTGCCTTATTTACCAATCTCATTTGAAGATATGAGATTCAGTGTTTCCATTCAAAGCAGTCAAGTACATGAATGGAAAATCTCCTTTAAAAAAAAAAAAAGGGAAAAAAATAAAAAGGAAAGCTTACACGCACTCTGGCGGTGCATGCAGATTCGGTAGCATATAAATGGCCAAAACATTATTAAATAAAACTCCGGTGTTCTGTGATATAGCTATGGACATAATAAACGCGCACAAAAAAAGAAGAAGAAGAAGAAAACTTGACAAGATGCCGTCATCTCAACATATGATAAAAAGATCAATTTGCATTTGCACTAAACATGCTAACTCGGAGGCCTGATTGGCCTACTGTGAACTTAAATATGAAATTTGGTGGCATTCCAAAACCTCAGCTTACTTCAGCTTTGGGGCAAGGCCTACTTCAGGATGGTCAGGTTTACAGTATCAGTACCCAGCTCAAATTATCCAAGACAATCAGCCTAACTCACATTCTTGACCAACAGCAAGACCTTTTCATGAAAAATAACCATGATGCAACTACGCTACAAGACTGTCTGCAGCATGCTAATAGGTGAAGCTAACCTAGTTTGGCTTGATTGACAGAAGTGATGTTTGGTAAGCCAGCAGCAAAACACACCTCCATAAGATGCATCGGAAGTAGTTATCTAGCAGATACAACATCCTGCAGAAGACGAAGAAATTTGCATGCCTGCCTACCGATGACGATCATCGTGTGACCCATGTTCCACTTCTTCTGCATTGTCAAAGCGCTGATCATTGATTTGGAGCTGTAATGAAGTTAATGTACAACAAATTAGCTGCACTAGAAAAATAGTAGAGCACCTCTGCATCTATAAGAGGCAATGCTCATTTATAAGACTTAAAATCTTTGTGATGACCGAAAAGAGCCTCTCAGAAAATAGCATAGTTGTCATGATCAAAATCCTAATTATAAATTTAACATTTTAGGCATAGAGGACTTCTCTGTTACTCAGCATGCAATACGCAACAACCGGACTTTAAAAGGATCACATGCATTTTAAACAGCGACAAGCAATTGATATAATATGTTAACTTGTCCAAAAGCATTTCATAACCATGCATTGCAAGCATCATAATGATGCAAAATTATTGCCAATACAGAGAATACTCATCCGATTAGGAATGGAGAAGCAAGGGGACAGAATTTGCATCAGTTACCAGTAGTCACCAAAAGTGGACATTTGAGATTTCACAATTACATAATCGAGGAAAGTTACCAATCAACTCATTTTAAATTAAGACTCTCTACCGAGGTCTTAAATCCTGCAGGATGGGGTTGTCCCAATTTTCCTTTAGAATGATGCCTCCTAACCTATCCCACATTTGGAATAGGGAATATCTCAAGACGCATCAATTGAAATACGTCCTACAATATTAAGTGGCCCACATATGCAGATATAAAATGCATAATGGACCAAAATTTCAGCCTCCATAGGGTAATGAGTAATGACAAGGTGCAGTAACCACAAACAGGCAATGCCATGTGATCAATAGACTGCATATACATGTAGGCACGTGTGGCCACATGCACCACATTTTAAAGCAATGAATAGCTTAAATCCTCGAACAGGCCTGTACCATTACAAAAAGGTGAAACATCTCGATTCCCCACTAATTCAATCTAGTATGCCTTGAACCAGTGATTCAATACAGTTTCCTCCTTTTGTTTAAGTCGGTCCATTTTTTGCACTGTTCCACTACTTGACATTAACCTTTAATATTATAAGTTGAAAAGCAAGACATAGTCAATGCAGAAGAACACAGATCAAATTTTCAGCCCATCAAGATTTTTATATTGCAGCATGTCTGGACCTCAAAAATCATTAACTTCTCCAGATCAGTAATATGGGGATAATATGGTCCAAATTAGGCTTGGTCAAACTGTCTAAATGCCCATAGATGCCATCCAACAAGGTGCTTAAGAATAGCACAACTGTGGTAGCAGGACACTTTTTCCTGCAATGTAGATCTCATCAAAAGCACAATTATACAGGAAAAAACTATCGAACTATCAGGGCAAATTGAGTATCATTGTGCTTGCCAAGGGTGCACATGGCTTGGATAAGTTCAGGTCAACAGACAATCCAAAACCAATGCAATCCCAATCAGATCTCAATCTTTTGGAACCAGAAACAAACCAATCAATTTTGGAATTAAACCAACCTACAACAACCAATATTTTGGTTAGCATTGGTTCTTGGGTTACACAAAGTAAAAGAAAATAAATTTTAGTATAATAACTTATCGGTTCTATTCAAGAAAGGTCCACTTAGAATATAGTGAACAACAAAAACCAACAAACAATCTACTGACAAGAACATATAATTAAAAAACAAAAAAATAAACTAAAGATCTTGGACAATGTCAATCTGGATCTAGGATATAATGAACCATGAGGTGATATGTATGATATGTAAATTATACCATTAACTTTATATGCACAATATTGTAATATTGATCAACTACGTTCAGGTTGGATCAGGTTACCCAACTTCTTGAACCTGAACTAAGCCAATTTAACCCGATTTTTCAAAACCACCAAAATCTTAACCAATAAATGCTAAAACCTGAAAAAGACCAACACAATTACATCAGTTCTGTTTGGTCCTCAGGTCGATCCTGTGTGTACCCCTAGTGCTAACAACTATCCCATAGTAATATGTTCCCCCAGCCTTTTTCTGAAAAACAACAAAAAAAAATATTTGCATTTAGTTTCTTAAATTTTGTGCAATAGTATTATTTCTTTTGAGCAGAATGGTCTTAAACAGTGACAACCTGCCACTTTTATATCCTATGCTGCATTGGACTGTCAATAATATGAAATTTCCTGATTATTTGATGCCCTCTCTACTTGTTCTTGATTTCTAAAAGTGAGTCTGCAGATAATCCAATCAACATAACTAAATGAACAAACATTACGAAATACAGTTAACTGAAGTTAACAAGTTAGTGTTAGAATTCATGCATTAGCATATTGCCCCACAATAATTTTATTTTCGTTTACAAATAAGAAAACTACATACATCTTTCACTTTCTAACCATTGGATTACACTTTGAGATGTCGTCAATGTAGATTACTTTGGAATGCTAAAGAAGAAACAGGTTTTAGCCATAAAATTGTCATGCCAATAGAAAAATCACTGTCAATAGATATGCATTTGCATCTAATTTCATGTCCAAGGGTAATGCTGACGTTATAAGCTGTCAGGTATCTTCATAGACAAGCAATACATGGATGATGCGTCTTCTCAGACCATAAGGCATAAGGATATAATCATTAACAAATAGGGTTTCTTAAACTTCATATGAATGAGAATCAACTGTTGTGTGAATATATTTGTAATATCTAATTTTTCTTGTATATCTTTGTAATATCTAACTTTGGCTTCATAATGCTCCACAAATGAAGGGTTAAACCAGAATATCTGACACAAAGATACTGTCAGATTATTATTGCTAAAACTACAATCATCAAGTTTCATGGTTTCAAGTTTATGAATTGTCAGGTAATAATCAACAATATACATACCTCAAGGACATGACGAGCCAGGTCATGATTACCATTTCCATAACCAATAGGGTTGGCAAGATTTTCTGAAGGTTGCCACTCAGAAACACTTCCTGCCAGTGTAAAGCAGCAGCTTAAAAATCAATTATTTTTAATGACATGAGAACAAGGATGAAGACGAGCCTAATGAAATTATTATCATATCCCAAAGCAAGTACCATCATCAGCCATCTCTTCATCACCAAAAACCCAACTATTTTCTTCATCTCCCTCTGAAAGAATAACCAAGCTTAAATTTATAAAGACATTATCTAAAAATAAATCAACCATGAACAATTACTGACCTTCATGAGGCTCAGGGTTCAGTTCAGCGCATTGACAGAAAATGTCAAAGAGAGCATCCACTATCAAGCTTAGTCAAGGATGCAAATATTAAGACATTGCATTAAAGTGTAAATAAAGTACATTAGCTCCTAAGCCTACCCAAGGTACTCGAGAACCAAGGAAACACAGAACTTTAGATCAAAACCATCATACCCAGAGATAAGCTAAAATACTGGGATGCTAACTAACTAACATTGCATGAAGCAGCAGTAAATGTAACTAAAAATAAAACAATCCCAGCTATACTTGAGTTCAGAATAAATCTAATAAATTGCAATAACGCCTCTCATATTTTAATGCAGCCTCCAGTCATCGGGCCTTCTGTTGTGTTTGGTCACATTAGTACGAGCTGCTACGGAAGCTTCATTTTAAAAGGTTCTGCATTTAGCTAATATGCAAGAAAAGAGGCACTAAAAAATAAAAGATTGCAGAGCTCAATTACATGTATCAAACCACACCCTTGGTGGTTGGTGTAGTAGTTTGGACTGTTTTTGCTTCTATAAGACCTTTTGATTACCTCAATGGTTCCAAAACAAATTTCATATTACCCATAAAAAGGTTAAGCTCTTCAAATGATAAATTGGAAACCAAATTTACTATGATGATTTCCAAATTGCAAACCAAATTAACTATAATGATTTCCAGTCAATGGTTAGTAGCAGAATTTTCCCTATTCAGTAGATGCTCCCTGTTTTAACAATCAGGGAAGAACCTCTCCATTACAGTACTCCCTAGGCCTCAGATCATCCATTATGAATGAAATTTGATGGTTGCAAACTATGATTAACGAGAGTTTTCGTAACTGAATATAGGAGAGTTTTCATCAGCAGCAGCAGCAGCAGCAACGACAACAATAAAGCCTTAATCCTAAACTAAAAACAGCATGCTTTTCATGAGCACTTGCCAAAATTCTATCGGACAGTTAAAAATCATTGATCAATCTAATTTTCTTATTGACAGGTCATCTGATGTGCGCAATATTTGGACGATTTGGACATATCGTCCTAAATGACCAACTGCAATAATAAGTATATGCCATTCATTTTTTTTTATTTCTTGAAGATTTATTATAGACACTAATAACAGATTGGAAATGCGTTACCACATTGAATAAGTAATATAAATTGGTCATCAGACCAACTGTCTGGCCACAATATACGCATGCACAAGACCCCATAATTCCTAGATGTCAGTGTTTAATCATAAAAATATGCTTCACAAATAGGGAGCACAAATGAGCTCATGAATATGCACTCAATAGTAGGCTATCTTTGCAAGTTACCAACAACGAAAACTTATGTGAGAATATAGCACCGTGAGATATAGAAGCACAGGTTTGATCAGCATGTAGAAATGACAATATCTAAAACATAACATGTATGCAACACAAAAAAAGGCAAGAATATGACTTATCATAAAAAAATATGTTAGATTAAAATTTCAGCACAAGCCATAGAGTAAAAGGATACACTGACTAGGATCCGACGGCACAAGCCTCATTTCAATGACCTTTGACAGCTCTACATCTGGACCACATTCTGAAACTGAGCCTTCAGACTCCTCATTCTCAGCAACTTCAGTTTCAATCTTAAAAGAGAAAATTTCATAGCATTAAATTACAGATTAAGAACAGAAAACATGTGCAAATAGAAAGAAGAATCTATGCTTAATTTGCATAGGTATATTAAGGTTTTTTCACCATTTGAATCTCTTTTAAACTTGAATATCTTCAAATTTTACCATGTCTGAAGAAGTGGTCACTTGACATTAAATGACACAACAAGCTTGCGGCTCATCAAAACAAAAATGAAGTTTTTCATTAGAAACATCTCTAGTATTATAATGCAAAAGCCTTTGTCTCATTAAATTGGCCACCAGGCATAGTTTGCATCTCCACTCTAACAATTCCAATAGTTACTTCCATTTTTACAAGACAACTCAATTCACATCTTGCTCTTATGAGGAACAGGGGCAAAGGAAGGGCAACAAAAAAGTTGGATTGCATTTATCAAAGTAACAACCTTTGCATCCTCTAAAAAGTAGATGAAAAAATAAAAAGAGAGGAGTGAATGTTGTCAACTTAAGACCTTGAAGTGAATATTAACAGATGGATGAGTCATTCAAAGTTTTGATTTTATTAAATCAACTCACAGTCAACAGAAACATAGTGGCGAGAAAACAGAGTCCCAACAAGAGTTCATTGAAAAACATTAAGGTCATAATGGAGAAATCTTGCTAACATCAGAGCCTTGGAGCCTTGGAAAAAGTCTAGGATAATATATAGCTTTTAATGGCAATGAAATTCTAGTTAGTAACAGATCTAGCAATAAGTTAAAAAACTATTCATTCACCTATAAGCCAAGGTTCGAATACCAATATCAGTGTCATAAGAAAGTGTAATCCAATAACACTAGAAAGAGCACAGTTTCAAGCCTAGAAAATGTAAGAATTAGGACATTAATATAATTGAGAAAATCAAATATAAATAAAAAAACTCATGAGCGACTAGTTTACTTAATTGGAACTGGAATTTTCATTTCCTTCTATTAGGTATATCCAAGATAGGGTTTTTTTTCTCTTTTGAGAGCAAAAGGCATCACCAACTTTTGAACCACTGATTTAGATATAGGCAAATCAGATCTGCTGGACGAGTGTCAAAAATCAATAAATAAACAAACAAAAAATAGATTTTTAGCCCCATCCTCTTCCTTCTTTATGCTGAATGCCCTTTGTCTCTCTTATTTCCCAACATGTCCTTTGCTCCTCTTAACTGACACTATTCTCCTTCTCCATCAACATTCTACCAACATCTCTTATGGGCATAGGTCTCAAAGCAGCCAGACAATCTCTAGCAAGGAACCCTGCTTGCCTAGGTGATGCCTAAGCACCTAGGCACCATGGCAGATCAGAAAAAGCAAAAGGCAGGCGAGGTTGTCAAAGTTGTTGGCTGGTGGAGCAAGAGTGAAGAGCACCAATAGTCAGAGCGCATGCATGGGTCTGGAGCAAGGTTGTCAATTTCGTTTCGGATTATGTTTCGGTTTAGCTTATTAAACGAAATATTTCAATATCGAACCGTTTCGGTGCTTCGTTTCGGAATATATATGAAATAAAAAATTTATTCATAATTCATATTCTTTATAAATAATAATAACAACATAAAAATAAAGAGTTTAAGTTTTTAAGAGTTTATATATATATATATATATATATATATATATATATATGAAAAATTTATTCATAATTCATATTCTTCATAAATAATAATAACAATATAAAATAAAGAGTTTGAGTTTTTAAGAGATGCGACCGTGGGGATAGGGTAACTAGAATTTTTTTTTGTTATTATATATATATTTTAAAATGGGGATAGGGTAACTATGATTTTTTTTGATATATATATATATATATATATATATAAAATGGTTCTGAAAGGTTTAATAATTCATAAATTGGTTTCCAAAACATATTTTACCGAAACGGCCTAAACATACCGAAACGGCCGAAAACGGGCGAAATACGCTGAAACGCACCGAAACGACCGAAAAATCTTCCGAAACGAAACAAAGTACTATCTTTTCGGATAAGCTACCGAAACAAAACGTCTCGGCCGAAACGGCTGAAACGAAACAAATTGACAACTTTGGTCTGAAGGCGGTGAGGTTAAGAATGAAGACAAAAAGGTGAGAAATGAGCATCATAGAAAAAATCATGGCATGGAGTTCTTCTACATTACAGATAAATCATAAGCTTGCATCATCTACCATGACAAATCCAATGGTGGAAAACTTGATATGAGGAGATTCTTTTCTGATATTAAGAGGACCAAAGTTCATCTATATAAATACTGTGACTTGGAACATTCTAGCATAATCCAGAAATGTATGCATAGATCTAACAGCAATTTGATGCCTGTACAACATGTATTTATTAATATAAATAGAATTCTTCCTTCAAATAAAAATAAGATCTTGCATCACACTAATTTGGTGCCTGTATGCTTGGAACCCTTATAAATTTACAACCTCACATCTTTGGGCTGTCTCATTACCGAACCCCGTACCAATATCACACTAGTACAATGTCAATACATCCGATACATGAGTCAATTCAACATATTGAGACTTGATACTAGTCTATGGGGTGGTACGCACTAATATGTTATACCATGGAATCAACAGTGCACAAGTATAATCTCAAAAGGATTAAGTCTACTGGAGTCCTAATCCCACTAGGATTCCAAGAGACTTATTAATTTTAATTTCGCATGGCTCTATCATTTTTTTGATCTAATTACGAGTGGCTTAAGATGTCATACAAGTATTTGGAGGGCCATATTATTTAGATATCCCAATACATCCTAAGGCCCTTCATTGTACCTTTATACTTGCAATTTTTCAATTTTTTTTATTTATAGACAACCTAGAACTCTAGGTGTCTGACTAGCAACTAGGTGCTCAGCAGTCCCCACCTGGGCCTGTTGGGCCTGGTGTGGTGCTATCAAGGCCCAAGGAGGTTAACTTGTATTGGGCTCGGTGTAAGTCCAAGGTTTGCAATTAAATCAAGTTCGGGTGTACACGGGCTTGGGGATTAGTTTAATCTATTAGGTTAGTCCATGAGAGTTTTTGGAAAGTCTGGGCCAATCCTACTCCGTTATGGATTTAAGCTCTAGTCCTTAGGGTTTATGGACAGAGGACTTGTCATGTATTTAAATCCTAGTCTCTAGGGTTTATAGAATAGAACATATTCTTTTCTCCCAATTCTAATCCTCCTCTCTCATCACCCATCTTCTCTCCCCCTCCCGGTGTTCTTCGTCAAGATCATATGAAGGCTTCGTCAACATGGGCTGAGGAGGAAATGGCTTGGAAGCCGTGAGTTCACGGTGTTCTCCAAGGGGCGTTGGGACTTCACGTGGGCTTATCAGGAGAGCGTAGGTGCCTCCCAGGCTTCAAAGGATGTGGAGCCAGGTCTTGTCCCAAGTGGATGTGGGAGAGAAAGGCTTTATTAAATAAATCTTGAGAATAGAGGGAGCTGTGAAGTTTTGAACCTAAGATCAAGGGGTTTAAGAGCAAACGCTTTACCGCTGCACCAAATTGATTGTTGGCAACAAAAGGTGAAAGGCCAAGATTCTTATTCAATGAGGAATCCGACTGTTGTTAATCAAGGACTAAACCTCAATAATTGGTATCAAAGCCTGGTTCAGGAAGGAGTAATTTGGAGATCTTTAAGGAGTTGAAATAATTTCAACAAGGCCTCATCAAGGTACCCTTTAATTTTCTAAAATTTATTTTTGTGCTATTTTTTGTTGAGATCTGGCAATGGGTAATAGCATAAAAATAGATTTTGAAAATTTGATGGGAAAGAAAGTTTCTCTATGTGGAAAGTTCGGGTAGAGGACCTCCTTATGCAACAGGGTTTAGATCTGGCTTTGAAGGAAAGGTCAGATGGGATGACAGACAAACAGTGGATGTCGTTGGAAAAGAAAGCATGTACAACGATCAGGGAATGTCTAGCAGATTCAGCCCTTTATTCAGTGCTGGAGGAGAAGACCCCGAATGGACTCTGATCGAAGTTGCAAGCCCTCTACATGGGGAAGAACGTGTGCAATAAGTTGATGTTGAAGAAGCGCCTCTATAGCCTTCGGATGTCATAAGGTGAAGATGTGCTGGGCCACATCCAGGTGTTCGATCAAGTGAGCAATGAAGTGCTGAATGTCGGGGTCAAGATGGAGGAGGAAGATAAGCACCTTTGCTATTATGTTCGCTGCCCACATCACATGACTCATTAGTCACGACGCTGCTCTACGAAAAGGAGACATTATTCTATGAAGATATTGTTTCGGTGCTTTAGACGAATGAGCAGAGGAAGAAGATGACCAAGGATGCTATTCCCTAGGAGGGTCTATCAGTTGGGAAAGGGTTAGGCAGAGGCAGGGACAGGAGCAGGCCTAGGGGACGGTTACAGTCCAGGAAGGCTAAGTGCAGCAAGTGTGGTGAAGTAGGACATTTCAAGAGGGACTGTCCTAAGTGAAAAAAGAAAGAAAAGAGAGGATCTAAATCTGTGAGTACAGTTGCAGGCTAGGAGGTAGAGGATGATCCCTTGGTGGTATCAGATGGTCATATGCATAATACAGAGATATAGACCTTGGATTCAGCTTATTCTCATCATTATACTTTCAACCGATCGTGGTTCAGTACTTACACAGAGGTTGATGAGGGGTGTGTGACTCTTGAAGATGATCACCCTTGCAAGGTGGCAGGAATTGGCATAGTGAGGGTGAGGATGTTTGACAGCATGGTGCGCACTCTTACTAGCGTGAAGCATGTCCCATAACTCAAGAAAAATCTGGTATCGCTGAGGTACCTAGAGCGGACTGGATACAGCTTCAGCAGTCATGCCAGGAGTGGAGTTCTGAACATCTCCAATGGAGCTATGGTAGTGATGAGAGGGAGGAGGCGGAGAACAACCTATACAAGTTAGAGGAATCTGTAGTGACCAGAAAATCTGAGGCAACAACTATGGAACAGGATCCTCGGGATGTGTACAGGATGTAGCATTACTGCTTAGGCCACATGGAAGATAGGGGAACAAAAGAACTAAGCAACGACTGCTTTCGGACCTGAGTGGTGAAGATATGGAGATCTGTGAGCCATGTCAGATGGAAAAGCAGAGAAAAGTGCAGTTCTTGGTCAGCACAGCTAGGAGTGCAGAACCCCTAGAGCTAGTACACATGGATGTCTGGGGACCAAGGAATGAGGTCAGATACTTCTTGACTCTGATAGATGATTTCTTAGGAAAGTAGTGGATCTACTTCATGAAGGAGAAATCAGAGGTCTTCACCAAGTTCACAATCTGGAAGGTTGAGGTGAAGAGAAAACAGGGTAGGAGTGTGAAGTGTCTGAGGTCAGACAATGGCAGAGAATATACCAGCAGGGAGTTCCAGAGATTTTGTGAGGAGTGGGGTATCAAAAGGCACTTCTCGGTAATGGAAACTTCTCAATAGAAAGGGGTGGCTGAGAGAATGAACAGAACACTGTTGAAAAAAATAAGGTGCTTGAGGCTACAGGCAGGGCTTCCAAAGCTGTTCTGGGTTGACGCAGTAGATGTAGCCAGCTACTTGATCAATCGGTCATCGCACACCAGGTTGGATGGAGGCATTCTAGAGAAGATGTGGTTTGGAGGGAAGACAAGCCTGAACCATCTGAGGATGTTTGGATGCATGGCATATGCGCATGTTGGTGCTGGAAAGCGAAGTAAGTTGGATGCTAGGTCAAAGAAAATGGTGTTCCTGAGCTACCCACGTGGAATCAAGGGGTATCGGTTGTGGGACCCCTTGGAGAAGAATGTTGTCATTAGCAGGGATGTGACCTTCGATAAAAGCTCGATTCTCATAGGAGAGATAGCACAGATGCATAGCAGGGGTTGCAGGAGGTGAAATACGGCAACACTAGTCAGATGACCTCCTACATAGTTGTGCCATTTGCTAGTGGACCAGGAGGATTTGAGATTCAGGTGGAGAGGACTAGCAGAGAGGACAAAAGTCAGGAAGTTCAACAGGATGCAGCTGAGCAGAGAACTCAGAAGGATACAGCTGGGCAGGAAACTAATACTGGGATTGCATTGCACAGGCCCAGGAGAGACGTGCGACCACCAGTTCGATACGGCTTTGAGGATTCGGTGTCATATGCCCTGGTGACATCGAATGGAGACCATTACACCTATCAGAAGGCTGTGGAGAACCAGAAGAACTATGATAGAGATAGATGGGTCCGGGCTATGGCAGAAGATGCAGGCTATGGCAGAGAAGATGCAGTCTCTCCACAAGACTGGCACATGGCAGGTGGTCCAGTTGCCACAAGAAAAGAAATTCATTGGATGCGAATGGGTTTATCAGCGCAAAAAAGGGCCTTCAGAGCAAAGGGATATCGGGTACAAGGCAATACTAGTGGCCAGACGATACTCTCAGAAGGAAGGCATCGACTACAAAGAGCTGGTGAAAGGTGGAGTAAAGCTGGTGAGGATACACACCAAGGAGAATCCAGCATCAAGGTTCTTTCACGGAACAGCATCTCGGTGTTGCAACTGATGGATATAGCGGACATGCTGAGGCCTTGAAAGCACCAAGATGGAGATTGTAGGGCCTGGTGTGGTGCTATCAAGGACCAAAAGGGCTAACTTGTATTAGGCTGGGTGTGAGTCCAAGGTTTGCGATTAAATCAAGTTCGGGTGTATATGGGCTTGGGGATTAGTTTAATCTCATTGGATTAGTCCATGAAAGTTTTTGGAAAGTCTGGGCCAATCCTACTCCGTTATGGATTTAAACTCTAGTCCTTAGGGTTTATGGACAGAGGGCTTGGTCATCTATTTAAATCCTAATCTCTAGGGTTTATAAAATAGAACATATTCTTTTCTCCCAATTCTAATCCTCCTCTCTCATCACCCATCTTCTCTCCCCCTCCCGGTGTTCTTCGTCAAGATCATATGAAGGCTTCGGTCAATGTGGGCTAAGGAGGAAACAGCTTTACGGAAGCCGTGAGTGCACGATGTTCTCCAAAGGGCGTTAGGACTTCACGTGGGCTTATCAGGAGAGCGTAGGTGCCTCCCAGGCTTCAAAGGACGTGGAGGAGAGAAAGGTTTTACATGGGTTCACTTCACGGAAGCAATTCCAGGTTTGCTATGTGAAGATGTGAAGAGTCTCACGGGTGAAGGAGGACGCTAACTCACGGAACATTGATTACACGGGAAAAGAAGAAGGCGTCTTGGAGCCCAAGACCAGCAAAGAAGAAAAAGATTTATTAAATAAATCTTAGCAAATGCTTTACCGCTGCGCTAATTTGATTATTGGCAACAAAAGGTAAAGACCAAATTCTTATTTAGCGAGGAATCCCACTGTTGTTAATCAAGGACTAAACCCCAACAGGGCCCCCACATCTCCTCCCTACATATTTTAAAACAACGATAACAGTTAAAAAGAGATACCAGAACAGTGAAAATTTGGTTTCATATTTTTTATTTGAATAAAATAACTCAAAATTCTTTGGAACTCCTCCTTATACAAAAATCCTTATTGAGAGAGCCTAAACAACAAAGAAACAATGTCCCCCGTTCCCAAAGGGGCTTTACAATTACTTATTATCACACAGAAGTCCTTCAACATAATTTAACACCAAAAAGGACTCCTAACCAACCTAAGACTACAATCCATTCAAAATTTCCAAAACAAGAACCAAAATAAAAGAAAAAAGAGAGATCATAAGTTCAAAATCCAAAGCACCCTAAAGAGACTCAAAAATTTAATGCCCTTTTTTTGGTCAAGAATTCTCCCTAAAGACTTCAAAAAGAAGTTTCTTCCCTGGACAGAATATGATATTTTTCAATGCTCTGTATATGCTTGTAGCAGCTATACAGGACCCCAACCTCGCATTGATCCAAACAGAACCTCCCATCAAAATTCCCCTTCTAGAGGAGATTCATGCCCCTGTTGCATCTGCCCCTAGTCCTTAGCAATTCATCTTTGATGCACCTTAGGTACACAGTTTCAAGACATAAGACTGCCTACAGTACATGTTTTAGCAGCCATGTTACATGTTTTAGCAACCATGTTATCTTTGACCACAAATACTCCTTAAAACCAGCATTTTCATGACCAAACTACATCAGGAGCTCAATGTTAAAACGATGGTCTCCTTTGAGGAAAAAAAGGCAGCATGCCCTTGTACCAACTTAATGTGAACAGCGCTGAAAATACTTGTAAAGAAGCTATGGAACCCCAAAATGCTTGAAGGGTGAGGAAAGGCAAAAGCACTTTGAGAAGTTAATGAACTCATCATTGGCAATCAGCTAGATATCAAAGCCTATGAATGGATCAATTATTTTGGAACACAAAGTTTGAAAGTATTAGGGCAAGGAAAAATAAAACTGAGACTATGTTCCAAGTTGAAATGACTTTAAAGTGGAACACAAAATATTTTAACCAAAATATATCCTCCTGGCAGAATGGATTTCAAAAAAGACAAAGAAATAAATCATGAATTATGGAAAGAACAATTATTGGAAATTAATCCCTGAATATGAAGGTTCGATCTCCAAAGAAATAGTTTCCAGACATGACTAAGGCTCCTTACTTAAACAAAACAATTAAACTGAACTAGTCCGATGAAGGAATATCGAAAGTTCACTAACAGAACTAACTCAAAGGCAATTCAAGAAATACCATCTAACGGCTAACAAGAACTAACTAAAAGGCAATTTAAGAAATACCATCTAACGGCAAGGACAATGAGGTTTAGAGATTGGCTAATATATCTTGGATGATGAAAAACAAATGATTACAAAGCACAAGCAATCTTATCGCTAAGGAAATTGTCGCAGTTGAAAAAGAAAATTGCTACCAGATATCAAACCTACAGATTTGGAATCTCAACGTGGGCAAGCACAAGAGGTTTTCTGGAATGAATCATTTGAAAAGAATGAACACCACCCTAGTCTTGAGTTCAATTTTCTATTAGATGTCAAATAAAATAATAAATATTTATAAGTCATGCTTTTTCAAAGGGGAGAATTATTTATGCACAAAGTCCTCAGTTATATAGATGCTACATCTCATTTATCTGTCTCAAAAGAAGTTCAATCCGGTTTATTGACTTTTACGGCATATTTCACAATAAGCATCAATTCAAGATTCTTCTTTTTCCATTTTAAGTTTCGATGCAACTTTGATTCGGTTTAACACCGGAAAAAAACCAAACCCTGATCTTAAGAAGAGTACAAGGGAGATACCTGAGCGTAGATACAGGGCTGGGGATACGCCTCCGGGTCCCTCGACACCGCATGAAGGGAAACCGACAAGAAATCCACCGCATAGCCTTTGTCTCTATCCGCGTCGCTCAGCCACATCACCCTCCTTTAGCATCGCATAAGAACACGAGAAGAAATCTCAAAAGGCGGTAAAAGGGTTTCAAATTTCAAAAAGAAGGCGGGTGCTTGAGAAATTAAGGGAGAGTACTTGGTGGAGATATAGAGCGTCCCGGGGGACTCCGGCGGACGGTCGCCAAAGGCGATGGCCACGCCGGGCTGGACGTGCATCAGCTCCTCGCCGGCATCAGCCTCCAGGCGGGGCTGCCCGATCCCGTCCCCAACCCGCTCGCCGAGGTGCTGCAGCCCTAAAATCATGGCGATCTCCCGCGCTCTTGGGCTCGCCTTGCTTCGTCGACTGTACTTCACTCCTTTTCTAAGCGGCGGCCAATGTATTAAGATAATATAAGGCCTTATTTGATTCATTTGTATTGAAAAAAGTTGCTATAATAAATTATTCTTAATTTCTAAATTATTATCATAATATTATAAAATAAGTATTATATTATGATTGTTATAATATAATGATAATATAATGTTGTTATAACATAATATTTATTATTGGTTAGTAGTTATGTTATAATATATTATTAGAAACTATATATGACCCTTAACGGGACCTCCTTTTGAAGGAATGGACTCCTAGCTCTAGCATGTGGTAGAGATGAAGTCCTTCAACTACATCACTAACAAATCCACATGGAAAGTAAGAAGAAGATTATTGAAAGCAATAAGACATACAAAGACCATGGAAATCAAAGATGTCTAAGCATTCACCTCAAGCTGAAAAAAAAAAGAAAAGAAAAATCTTATTCATAACTAGCTAGGGTGACATCTGCCTAGATCCTTTAGGACCATACCAAAGTAATGAAGGAATTGGGAAGAATGCATATAAGTTTGACCTTCCAAACGACATCTTCTTCTTCTTTATTTTCAACATTGTTGATCTCTTCAACAATCAAGAAACATTGATAAAATTTATGATTTACAACTGTCACTCGTTCCAAACAAGAAGAAACAAGAACTTGAAGCTATCCTTGACAATTAGATAATGCTAACCTAAAATAGATCCCCTTTTTCTGTTAAGTAAAAAGACGGTCCTAAGTCTCAGAGATCATAGGAAACATCTAAGCCAGTCCAAGAGATTATGAATAACTGCTAAAGAAGTATAATGGCTGAATTTGAACCTAGATAAGGAGTAGTGGGTGTATATTTAATGCAAGCAGGTAGAAAGTGAATAACTACTAGTCTCTCACATTAGTTCTTTGAGGGTTTTTGATTAATTACCTTTGACCACCTTGAGAAAAGTTTTGGCCTTGTACCACTCCAGCTAGAAATAATTTTAAGGCAAAAGAAGAGAAAAATCTTTCATGGTTTTATTACTCTAATCATTTATCTATTTAATGAGATATACTAGGAACCTATTTATAGCAAAATTGGCATAATAAAAGTCTGACTGGAATTAAAATTCTTAATCAAACTAAGACCAAAATACTTTCAAAAATATGATAATAGAGTCATTGATTGATTCAACATTGATAAAAATAAGACTCCTAAAAGAGAAAAAAATAGGACTCCTAAAGATAATAAAATAAGTATCTAGAGATTAGATAACAAAAATAAAACTCCTAAAAAGAAAAAAATAGAACTCCTAAAGATAATAAAATAAGTCTCTAGAGATTAGAAATAAAATAAGATTTCTAAGAAGACTCGTAACGAAGTTTTCTTACAAGTTAAAACTTTCTTATTTAAAAAATTTGGCACCTTATGGATTAAAGGTCAGGCTAAATGTGACCTTTATTCTTCTATAAATGAGTACATTAATCTGGTGGTGTTCGAGGATGATCCACCCTACCATCGCAACTTAGCTTGAATATTATAATATTGCCCTTTAAGTTTATTCAAAAATAGCTTGTGATGCAGCCATACTTTCTTTTTATGCTTCCAGGTGCTCCATCATATTCTTTATTTAATGATCCTCTTTTATATAAATTTTCTTGATGAGCTCTCTTTTTAAAAATTAGCATCTTTGATTTATATCATTGAAAGATATGGTGAACTCTCACTACATAAATTCTCCTCATCTTCAAAGATTCAACTCCAGATTAATAAATGTAGAGTAAAATATAGTATCCTTCAAATTTATATATAATAAGTCAAATAAATGTTAGATTCACCTTCCTTGGGAATAGAAATGTTTCATTCAATTAATTCACCTATCATCATATCTATTTATTTCTCTTTCTTCATATGAAAACGTGGTGGACTTGTGGGCTTATTACTATTCCAAGGATGAGAAGCTCATGGTGTTTGATTACTTCAGCCAAGGCAGCGTGGCTTCTCTGTTACATGGTATGCTGCTCTTCCTCTCTGATGTTCTTACTATTTCTTGTTAACGCAGCGAGCATCTGGTAAGAAGAGAGGATTGACAGCAAGATGGAGGGATGAAGGCCAGCAGGTGGATCCTCCAACGAAGGCATGGAGGAAATCCAGGCAAGGCAGGACCCCCTGAAGAAATGCAGCCTAGATGGCAGCACGCCGGCATCAGCCGGCAATGGATGCTTTGACTGCAATATATGCCTGGACTTCATCGTCGAGCCGGTGGTCACTTTCTGCGGCCATCTCTACTGCTGGCCATGCATATACTGTAAAACTTACCAGTAACGTGCCTAATGTGATTTAGATCAACATGGCACTTCAAAATAAAGTAAAGCAGCGGAAATAGTGTTGAGGATTACCTCCCGCCATCGTTCCAGCCTCGGAATAAAATAAAAGGAAGAAGCTTTGAATTCTGGTTCTTCTGGTCCTTTCTCTACACAGATCGATGGTGTGTGGTTTTTATCATATCGTAGAGCAGTACCAGGACCATTTTTATATACACAAACCCTCCAGAAATTTCTGCCATCATAGAGATTTCCGGAGCACGTTATGGGCGATGGTTACGGAGTTGCAAACTCACTCCCGCTGTTTTGCACGTTCAAAATTCAAAATACATAAACCACAAAATCAGGAGTTGGTTATTCCCCTGGCCAGTAGGAATCTGAATTAACCAACATTCTCCCACTTGGTCTATGTATTTTCTACCATGCACGATATTAACATACGGATCATGGTGACAGTTCCTCTAAATGTGAGTATTGTCTTCCATGTATCACAATATGTTACACTTCCCAACATAGCCCAAATAACTTAATGAATAAACCCTATGTTTATTCGTGGTCCAAACATAATGATATTCCTCAAACAAATATGTATACAACTTAAAGGAGAAATATCCAAACTGAATAAGAGTTTCATTGAAGAATAAGTATATACAATGACATTACATCACGGAACTAAGTCCCATTCGCGCTACATGATCCTTGAAACCCTTTGGTGGCATGCCTTTAGTCAGAGGATCCGCGATCATCAATTCAGTGCTGATGTGTTCAATAACCACTTTCTTTTCTTTAACACGCTCTCTTATGGCTAAGTACTTAATGTCGATATGTTTACTACGACTACCACTCCTATTGTTCTTAGCCATAAAAACAGCAGCTGAATTATCACAGTACAATGTCAAGGGCCTCGAAATAGAGTCTACAACTTTAAGCCCAGATATGAAACTCTTCAACCATACACCGTGTGAGGTAGCTTCAAAACAAGAGACGAACTCAGCCTCCATAGTGGAAGTAGCAGTCAGGGTCTGCTTGGCACTCTTCCATGATACAGCTCCATCAGCTAACATAAACACGTAACCTGACGTTGATTTACGTGAATCAATACAGCCAGCAAAGTCTGCATCACTATATCCAATGACTTCCAACTTCTCAGTCCGTCTATACATGAGCATGTAATCCTTGGTTCCTTGAAGGTATCTCATAACCTTCTTTGCAGCCCGCCAGTGGTCAACACCTGGATTACTCTGATATCTCCCAAGCATTCCAACAACAAATGCAATGTCAGGCCTGGTACAAACCTGAGCATACATAAGGCTTCCAATAGCTGAAGCATATGGAATGGGTCTCATCTGTTCGCATTCGAACTCATTTTTGGGACACTGATTCAAGCTGAATCTATCACCTTTCACAATGGGTGCTACACTCGGTGAACAATCTTTCATGCAAACCTTTCTAGAACCTTGTTGATATAGGTCTCCTGAGACAAGCCCAAAATGCCTCTAGATCTATCTCTATGGATCTTTATGCCAATGACATAAGATGCCTCACCCATATCCTTCATATCAAAGTTCTTTGAGAGAAATTGCTTCACCTCATATAGCAAACCCTTGTCATTAGTCGCAAGCAAAATATCATCCACATATAACACAAGAAAGCAAATCTTGCTCCCACTGACCTTTTGGTATATACAAACATCCATGATGTTTTCTTCAAAGCCAAATGAAGTAATAACATCATGAAATTTCAAATACCATTGTCGGGAGGCTTGCTTTAATCCATATATGGACTTATTCAGCTTACAAACTAAATTCTCACCACTACTAGAGGAAAATCCTTCTGGTTGTTTCATGTAAACCTCTTCCTCTAGATCACCATTGAGGAACGCCGTTTTCACATCCATCTGGTGTAACTCTAAATCAAAATGAGCCACCAATGCCATGATTACACGGAAGGAGTCCTTTTTAGATACAGGAGAAAAGGTCTCCGTGTAATCTATTCCTTCCCTCTGAGTAAATCCTTTGGCAACAAGTCTAGCCTTATGTCTCTCAATGTTGCCTTCTGAGTCTTTCTTAGTTTTAAAGACCCACTTACAACCAATGGCTTTTACACCATTAGGCAACTTGACAAGATCCCAGACTTTGTTAGATGCCATAGAATCCATCTCTTCTTTCATGGCTTTGTACCACAAGTCAGATACATTAGAACTCATGGCCAGTGAAAACGTTTCAGGGTCATTTTCGGCTCCAATATTGTAGTCACATTCTTGCAGATACACAACATAATCACTAGGAATTGCTGGTCTCCTAGTCCTAGTAGACCTCCTCAATGTTGCCTCAACATTCTCCTGTGAAACGGGATCATGTTGCTCAATAGGTTGTTCAACAATTTCGGGTATTTGCTGAACTTCAAGGTCTACTGGATTTGGATCAGCAATTTGTGGAATCTCTTGGACCTGTTGCTCATCATGTGCACGAACACAAGGTGCACTGTGAACTACAACAATCGGTCCACTACTTGAAGTGGAGCATTGAGCATCTTGATGACCTTTCCCAAGACCAAGGTCTTGAAAATGATCGCTCCCACTAATTAAATCGTTTTCAAGAAATTTAGCATTTCTTGATTCCACAAATCTAGTGCTATGAGAAGGACAATAAAATCTATATCCCTTGGATCTTTCGGCATAACCAACAAAATATGCACTTAAGGTCCTCGGGTCCAACTTCCTTTCATGTGGATTATAAATCCTCACCTCAGCTGGGCAACTCCAGACGCGTACATGTCGCAAACTCGGTTTCCAACCTTTAAACAACTCAAAAGGTGTCTTTTGGACAGCCTTGGTTGGAACTCGGTTTAATATGTACACCGCTGTCTTAAGGGCTTCAGTCCATAAGGACCGAGGAAGTTTGGAGCTGGCAAGCATGCTCCTTACCATGTCCATTAATGTTCGGTTTCTTCTTTCAGCCACACCATTCTGATCTGGAGAACCAGGTAAGGTGTATTGGGCAACAATCCCACAATCTTGAAGAAACTTTGCAAATGGACCGGTAGCTTGTCCACTCTCAGTGTATCTACCGTAGTATTCTCCTCCCCTATCAGATCTTACGATCTTGATTCGTTTGTCACATTGTTTCTCTACTTCAGCCTTAAAAACTTTGAAAGCATCAAGTGCCTCACTTTTGCTGTTCAATAAGTAGAGATACATGTAACGCGAATAATCATCAATAAAGGAGATGAAATACTTATTACGGTATGCATCTATATCAGGACTACAAATGTCTGTATGAATTATTTCTAACAATTGAGAACTCCTCTTTGCACCTTTCTTTGACTTGTTAGTCTGCTTACCTTTAATGCAGTCTACACAAGTACTAAAGTCAGTCCAATCAAGAGTACTAAGTACTCCATCATGTACCAACCTCTTGATTCTATCAATGGAGATATGACCTAATCTCCTATGCCACAAATTAGACGAATTCTCATTAACGACACATCTTTTAACACCAACATGCATAGAAGAATAGTGATTATCATTTTCTAAATTAAGACGAAAAAGACCATCAGACAATGTACCACATCCAATAATCTCAGATCCATAAGAAATACTAAAAGATGAATCCGAAAATTTAAAGGAATATCCACAAGATACAAGTCTTGAAACAGAAACTAAATTCCTAGCAAAACCAGGAATATAAAATGTCTTTTCCAAACTTAAAATAAAACCACTATCTAAAACAAGTTTGCAAGTTCCAATGGCTTCCACATGTGATGACATCTTATTTCCAGAATAGATGCAGCATTCACTTCCCACTGGTTTCCGCAGGTCTTGCAATCCCTGCAAGGAGTTGGTAACATGGATTGAAGAACCAGAGTCAATCCACCATGTGTCTTGAGTAACATTAATCATGTTAGATTCATAACAGACAAAAGAGAGTTAAGTACCTTTCTTGTCAAGCCACTGTTTGAACTTGGCACAATCCTTCCTCAAATGCCCTTTCTTCTTGCAGAAGAAACATTTGGAACTTTTCTGAATGTCCCCTTTGGCAGGAATCTTGCCCTTGTTCTTTGATTGAAATTTCTTTTTCTTTCCTAGTGTTGTCAAATTTACCTTCTCACCCTCTTCCACAGCAAGTCTACCCTCCTCTTGAACACACATGGTCATGAGTTCATTAATTGACCATTTATCCTTATGTGTGTTATAAGAGATCTTAAATGGGGCATATTACGGTGGTAGAGTGTTGAGAATGTAATGCACTAGAAAAGAGTCAGACATCTCAACTTCAAGTCTCTTCAATTGAGCCGCAATGTCCCTCATCCTCATAATGTGGTCACGTACACCGCGTATACCACTCAGTTTTATGGATGAGAACTGGTGAATTAGGGTGCTAGCTAAAGCCTTGTCTGAAGATACAAATTGATCATCGATCGCCTTCAGCAAGTCACGGACATTGTCATAATGCTCAAGGGAACCCCTGATGCCATCTGAGATCTTGGTCTTTATGAACATTATTGAGAGACGATTAGATCGCTCCCATTTTTCATAAAGAACAGAATCTTCAGGGGGCGGTTCATCCTTCCTTATGGCGTAATCAATGTCCTTGCACCCTAGATGAAGGAGAGTTCTCTCCTTCCAAATTTTATAATTGTCCCCTTTGAGCTCAGGAACATCACAAATCATATCAGAGAAATTAACAGGCTGACAAACTGCAAAAATTAAATAACCATACTCATGTTACAAAACTTTGAAGCTCTTTAAACAATATGACATATCTACCAATGTAAAAATACGTCAAAATATGAATCTACTGACATAAAACTTGCCTGTGGGCTGAAGTATTAATTCAATTAGATTCACATTTAAACTATATGATAAAATTATCAAATTATACCCTTAATTTCTAATCCCTATGGGTAAATTAGAAAACATAATTTGACATTTTATCCTAATTAATTATATAAATATAACAAAATTTTCTGTGGAATAAATTTTATTATATCCATATAATTAATTATAATTAATGTCTATTATTTATGTGATTTATTACACTACAAAAAAATCAACTTTTGCCTACGATTTTTTTCGTAGGGAAAGAGAAAAAAAATCGTAGGTAAAGCCTTTCCCTACGATTTCTGTCGTAGGCAAAAGTATAAAAAAATCATAGGGAAAAGTGCGTAGGGAAAGCCTTTGCCTACGACTTTTAAAAATTGTAGGCATAGATCAGACCTTTTCCCTACGATTTTTTTCGTAGGTAAAGATCATAATTCGTAGGGAAAGAATGAGAAGAATTTGAAATTCAAATTTAAATTTTAAAAACTATTGCCTACGAAATTTAAAAATCGTAGGGAAAAATCAAAAAATATATTTTTATCAATACCTTTCCCTACGATTTGTCTTAAAATCGGGCTAATTATAATTTTTAGAAAATTTTTTCCCTATGAAAAACCCTAAAATCGTAGGAAAAATAGGAAAAAATTTTTTTTATACACATCTTTCCCTACGATTTACCTTAAACTCGTAGGGAAACGTTAGGTAATAAAATTTTTAATGATTTCTTTCCCTACGAAAAACTTCAAAATCGTAGGGAAAAAATCAAGAATTTTTTTTATCCACTTCTTTCCCTACGATTTTTCTTAAAATCGTAGGAAAAAATTGGCTAATAATAATTTTTAATGATTTCTTTCCCTACGAAAAACCCTAAAATCGTAGGGAAAAATTGGCTAATAATAATATTTAATGATTTGTTTCCCTACGAAAAACCTCAAAATCATATAAAAAAATCAAAAAAATATATTTTTTTATCCATATCTTTACCTATGAATTTTCTTAAAATCGTAGAAAAAAAATAGCTAATAATAATTTTTAATATTTTCTTTTCCTACAAAAAAAAAACTCTAAAACCGTAGGTAAAAATTAAGAAATTAAAAGAGGTTCATGGCATTTTCCATTGATCAACTTACATGATCATCAAGCAGCGAGCAAGAAGAGACAGCGAATACAAACTCATAGCATCATTGTTGATAACTACTTATATATATATATATATATATATGAGTAATTGTTACAACAAAACACTATGCTTGTAAACAAAGACAAAACAAGCGACTCAAGGGGCTGGGCTTCTCATGGGCTGGGCTTACTCTTCTCCCAGATAAAAAAGAAGAATGCACTCCACAATTTGCGTTCCTTCATGGGACTCGCTAAAAGGCCATTGTCTCTGCCAATAATTAGAACATCAAGTTTGGCCGTAAGCGAAGACTTTAGTGTCACAGACCGTGATAGCTCCTCTGTGATTGGTAGAAGACAAAGGCATGGACAAAGGCATCTTCTGTGAATGATAGGTAAAGGAGAAGAGAACACATAACAAAAAGGAGGATAAGCTGTCAACATATATGGTGGTGAAGAATGGAGATGCTGCCACTTCTCTAAGTGCAGCATTGCCCTGGGAGCCTCTCTTCTCAGAAGATCTTGAAGAGGATGCCTCCATGTGCCGCGAAAAATGGAGCAAACACGAGAGATTCGACGGCCATGAGCTTGATAAGGATGTTAAGCGACGGTCCAGATGTGTCCTTGAGAGGGTCTCCAATGGTGTCACCAATCACAGCAGCCTTGTGGGGATCTGATCCTTTAGGGCCAAGGGTCCTAGCATGCTCTGAAGCTCCAGCCTGACCAAAAAAAAAAAAAAATCATCAGCAAGTTCTAAATAGCATGATGAACTCAAGAAAGAAAGACATCTTGATTGATACAAGGGGGGATGAAAGAGACCCAAGGATGACTTTTACCTCAATATACTTCTTAGCATTATCCCATGCACCACCAGTGTTAGATGCAGAGATTGCAATCTGTAAACAAAGAGAGAGAGAACCCATGAGTTCTTCTTACACCCAATCCTCTGATAAATCCAAAAAATGATTTCCCACTAACCTGAACGCCAGATACAAGGGAGCCTGCAAGAACCCCTGATAGAGTTTCCACGCCAAAAAATGTTCCAACAATGAGAGGCGTAAGCATCACTAGAGCACCAGGTGGAATCATCTCCTTGATGGAGGCATCCGTCGAGATTTTGACACAAGTGGCATAGTCAGGCTTGGTACTTCCATCCATAAGACCAGGTATGGTGTTAAACTGTCAGCGAACTTCCTCCACCATCTTCAGAGCTGCGCTGCCTACACTCTTCATGGTCATGGCAGAGAACCAGTAAGGAAGCATTGCACCAACAATTAACCCAATGAATACTTTAGGTGTCAGAACATCCACAGTTGATATTGCTGCCCGACTCACAAAGGCACCAAAGAGTGCAAGGGACACCAAGGCAGCTGAACCGATGGCAAAACCCTAAAAAGAAACAAGTGGATTTAATTGTAATATTAGAAGATGAGCTAGTGCAAATGAAGCAAAAAAGAATTACTTGGGTAAGATCCATGGTCAAACACAAAATTCCAACAGGCCTAGAAAAGGAGACAACAATACCTTGGAGGTTGAACAATTATCCATGCATGCAATAAGACAATATTGATATATGTACATGCACAGATGCAGACTCCTACAAGTAAATAAGGCAAGTGCAATGTTTTTGTTTGCAATATTACTACCATCTAAATTGGCAACCTGATTTTAAAGGATAAAATGTGAGCGCCTCTTCCTAAAGAAATGTGTTTGAGAAACTGGTGCAATTTCTTCCCTCCAGAATTAGACAGATGATGTCCTGAAGAAGGCTGACAATAAGTTCTCTCAAAATTGGAATGTTCCTTTGTTACAAAGGTGGTCAAAACTGGCATGTGCCTCTCTTACAGAGGTTGCAAAAATGTCTACAATCAAGTTAGATCACATTGAATTGGAAAGACAGAAAGATTGTATAAGTTACATGGTTTCATCACCACTTCATGGGAATTCGTTTAGGTGAAAGCATCACGTTGAAGTGGATAGCACCATATATTGCGGATAATAAAGGCGAAGTTGAATCATCATAGCTTCAAGCTCAAACCTCTCAAATATGCAATTACCTCAAAATATCTCTAACACTGAACTACAATCACATGTTTGCTAGCAACAAGGAAGAAGAAAATGATTTTGTTTACCTTTCCAATGGCAGCAGTGGTATTGCCTGCGGCATCAAGTGCATCAGTTCTCTCACGTATCCTGTGGCTCATTCCAGCCATCTCAGCAATGCCTCCAGCATTGTCACTGATGGGGCCATAGGCATCAATGGCCAGCCCAGTAGCAATGGTGCTCAACATGCCTAGAGCAGCAACAGCAATACCATACATGGCAGCAAGACTAAAGCTAACAAAAATGCTGACAGCAATGGCAAAAATTGGAATTATCACAGACTTGTATCCCAAAGCAAGACCAAAAATAACATTAGTGGCAGCTCCAGTTCTGCAGGAATCGGCTACATCTTGCACCGGACTACAAAAGAGGAAGATTTGCCAGACTACCAGTGAGCCACTGGATACAAAAATAATCTGTCACAACTCATAAAAAAAGAGAAGTTTCACCTGTATGCATTGCTTGTGTAGTACTCGGTGACAAAGCCAATAACCAGCCCAGCCCATAGACCAACTGCAACACAGAAGAACAGCTGCCTGGAGATAACATTCCAAATCATCATTAGATAAGCATCAAAAAATAACCACCTCCAAGCAAAAGAACATAAATATTACTTACCAGTTTGTCACTTGCTTCTGGGAGCCAAAATTGAAGATTGTGAAGCTAGATGGGAGGGCAATCCAACTGATAATTGCAATGCCAATGGTCATAAGAGAAGTTGAGATTATAAGCTGCTTCTTCAGTGGGCTCAATCTCCTTCACTGCCTTTATTTCATAGAAGTCAGTTGCAAACAGTGTAGTGATCAAACAAACAATGATACCTATAGAGCTAATAAGCAACGGATAGCACAGCAGTAAAATCATGGTTGATTCCAAAGGATGAGATTGAAGCAACAACAAGGGCAGCACAGGAAGACTCAGCATAAGAGCCAAAAAGATCAGATCCCATCCCAACAATAACAGTTAAAAAAAATCTTAAGCAGGGAGTTGCATCTAAGATCTCACAGAAAATAGTGCAAGTTGGAAATTCTATTTTCTAAAGCTTGGTAGAGACTGAATGAGAGAGACAGGGGAGGTCCCTATGTCCTCCATGGGAATAGTTATCCTGTCCCATAAATGAACTGAAGTCTCCCAGGCAATAGCTCCCAGAGAACCTTAACTGCTCCAGAAAGATTATCCTGTAAAAATTATAGCAAAAAACTTAATTATTTCCACAACACTTTAAATTGCCAATGTTGATGGTCATTAGAGTACAAAAAGAAGCTGAGAATACCTGATAGATAAAGTTTCAGCAATTTCAGCAGTTTCAGCAGCAACTAAACTAAACTAAAGAAACTAAGGATACCTGATCCTTTACATACAATATCCATTACATATACAAAATTTTTATATAATGGCAACAAAAGATAAACATCAAAACATACTACTGTGAAGGCGGAGGCGGAGGCGGAGGTAGAGGCGGATGCATATGTGAAGGAGGCGATGATGAATGTGGTGAAGGCAATGTAGTGTTGCCTGTAGCCGATGCTGAACTTGATTGTATATTAATTGAGGGAAGAATAGGAGCATTAAACCCAGCAGAAGCAAATGCAGCAAGTAATCCCTGAATTACTTGTTCCTGACGCATAAGTTGCTCACGCAGACCTTCAACAACTGCAGTCCAATGTGATGCATCCTGACTAGAGGTAGAGGCAGAATTCTTCTGTCGAGGTCTCTTTGCTGCCTTCATTCTAGGAATCGATCCCCAACCTTTGCGATAGCTCGGACGTGTGCCAAGAACGTCATCAACAATGTCACCCTCATTAATATTTCCACTATTAGAGCCATCTTCCTGGGTGGATAACGATGTGCGGCATTGAAGCATATCTTCCTACAAAATTAATCAATTCAAAAATAAATTATTGAACTTCTCTTCAAGTAGATTATGTCAGTAATGTTGATAAATCATGAAAAATAAGTTCAAATATATAAGATATCTATCTATGCTTAAATCTAGCTTAATTTTGAACTAAGTTAAATCATATGAAGTTCATTTGGGAAATCCATAGTTGCCTTCACTAAGTTGCACAATCAAATGATCATAATATAAGATTAAAGCTAAAAGCTCAATTTTAGATGGGCATTGGTGAATACTGCTTATCTTACGCAATAGAAAAGCAAGAACAACATACAAATCTTTGTTTTGCAACGTCGTTGATCCACCCAGTTGATTGACTACAATGCATGTCCTTGAAATGCTCAATAGGCTTGGGCAATTCTTTTGTCACCGTATTCATCTGTTTTAAAAGTAATATTAGAAACATACAACATAAGTTACATGTAAAAATATTAATTGTCGAAAATCAATATTTATGTACCATTTTGTATCGATGTGCAGTGAAAGAGCTAGATCCATGGCAACTTTCAAACATTCTTTTCTTCCTATTTATAGAATTACTCTTTCCCTTTTTCTGAAAAAACAAAATTTTAAAAATAGTTTAAATAAATTTGGGATTCAAGAAAATTAGTACAAAAATTGAACTACAAATCTTAATTAATTTTTTAAAGATACTTACCTTTGCTTCCTCAGTTGCCCAATGGTCACAAAGACGTTCCCAAATATCTTGTCTAGACAAAGTATGAGGCCTCTTTGTCTTTGCCATTTGTGGATCATCTTCGCCACCAATTTCTTTAAAGTGTTGATGCCATCGAAACGAGAATCTCTGATCGACTGATCAATCGCATCAATGAGATCACTTGCACATTATTGAAAAATTAATTCGAACAATAAATGCAACATGGTATAATCAAAAAGTTACTTACATGCCAAAATAAATGGATCATTTTGATACCATTGTCCTCCAATGAACACACTTGTGAAATTACTGTCCTCTTGTATTCTTTTTCTTCGTGGATTGGTATCGTACCATTTGCACTTGAACAATGACACTATTATTGAACAAATAGGACAACTCAATTACTTCTTCTAATACTCCATAAAATTTGCTTCCATCTGGCCCTTCTACATACACACCACTATTTTGTGTCTTACGGCGAATATCACGTTCGTCTGTTAGAAACTTAACACCGTTCACAATATACCCAGGATAAGAATATGCATTCACAAGTGTTCGAGAAGCCAAAGCATACAATTCATCTGTTGCTTCTGATGATCTAATAGATCGTAAATTCCCAATCTGTCAATCATTATTGAATAAAACTAAATTAGTAATTTGGGAAAAATAAATAGTTTAGATTCATATAATCTTATGACTTACTTTGTCTCTGAACCAAAGAGGAAATTCAATTTCTTGTTTACGATCTAAGTTTGTGCCACCCTTAGCCCGCAATAAGTTCATGTGCTCACTAAATATTGAATACAATAAAATTAGATAATATAGTTTAATATGAAAAGAGAAATAAATGTAGATGAAGTTTGGCAAAACTTACTCCAAATACTTCTGCATTTGAGGGCCAGAATTGTTAAGCACATACCACTCTGCCTTTAAACGAAGTTCTGAATCAAGCATTATGACATTCTTCTTTCCTAATGGTCGACCAACACGTTGAAACACACTTAATTGACGTGCCGGTTCATTCCCCCCTGTATCTTGATGTCGTTCAGGTCTACAAAATTTACTCTCAATCCCTTTTAAGTACATTGAACAGAATGTTAAAGCTTCATTCACAATGTAACCCTCCGCTATTGAACCTTCTGGGCGAGCTCGATTACGAACATACTGCTTGTACACTTTCATCATTCTTTCAAATGGATACATCCATCGTGTATGCACTGGACCCCCTAATAATGCTTCTCTTGGCAGATGCAACATCAAATGTACCATAATGTCAAAAAAGGCAGGTGGAAAAATTCGTTCAAGTTTGCATAATAAAAGAACCACTTGATGTTGAAGAACCTCTAAGTCTTTAACAACCAACTTTCGAGCACAAATTTGTTGAAAGAACTTAGATAAGTCAAAGAGGGCCTCACGAGTCTCCTTGTTCAAGAATGGCCGAATCGCAGCAGGTAATAATCTTTGAATGATGATATGACAATCATGAGACTTCAATCCATGTATCTTACCATCAGACTCACTCACATTCTTCGATAAATTTGCTGCAAAATTATCTGGAAATCTCACTGACTTAATAAAATTAACAAATATCTTTCGTTCTTCTGATGACAATGTGTAACTTGCTTGTGGCTTCTTCCATCGATTCCCATCTTTAAAAATGTGTAATTCTTTTCTGATGTTTAAATCTTCAAGATCAAGTCTTGCTTTGGTTGTATCCTTAGACTTGCCATCGATGCTCAATAAAGTTCCCAACAAGCTGTCACACACATTTTTTTCGATATGCATAACATCTAAATTGTGTCTGCATAACACATTGTACCAATATGGTAATTCATAAAGAATACTCTTCTTACTCCAGTTCAACTCGGTAGGAGACCGTGCAACTTTTTTGCCCCCAAAATTCTTATGCTTCCCTGATATCTTCTCTGGTAACTTTTCTAATTGTCTTAATATAATTTCACCAGTATATTGCAGTGGAGGTTCCCGATAATCAGGCTCACCATTAAACTGTCTACTCTTTCTCAAAGCAGTTTCATTTATGGGAAGAAAACGCCTATGTCCGACATATGCAATTTTACTTCTTATTTTTGTCGAAGGTGTTTCTTCGTTACAAGTATAGCATGCTTTATATCCTTTGGTGCTCCATCCAGATATATATTGAAATGCAGGATAGTCATGAGATGAAGATGTAATAGCAGCACGCATACGAAACATTGACTTAGTGTATGCATCATAAGTGTCGACACCAACCTCCCATAACATTTTCAATTCATCTACAAGAGGCCTCAAAAAACATCAAAATCCTTGCCAGGAGCTTTAGGACCAGGGATTAATAAAGACATAATCATGTTTGTTTCTTTCATACACCTCCAAGGTGGGAAATTATAAGGCACCATAATAACTGGCCACATGCTGTATGAGTTGCTCATATTCCCATATGGATTAAATCCATCAGTTGCCAAACCCAAACGAACATTTCTAGTTTCTTGTGCAAAATCAGGATACTTTTTGTCAAAATCCTTCCAAGATTCTCCATCTGCGGGATGCCTAAGTACACCTTCGTTCTTAGGACGTTCACTTTCATGCCACCTCATATCTTTTGCTGTGTGTCGTGAACTATAAAGTCGTTTTAATCGAGGAGTCAATGGAAAATACCGCAAGACTTTATGTGACACTTTTTTTCCTTTTGTATTTATATCGACCCAACGAGATTCTCCACACACAGGACAATTTTGCATACTCGCAGTTTCTTTCCAAAATATAGCACAATCATACTTGCATACATCGATGGCCTCATATCCTAGGCCAAGATTGCGTAATAAATTTTTTGCTTCATAATATGAACCTGCCAACTTTGTCCCATTTGGAAATGCCTCCTTAAGAAGCTTTAAAAGCATATCAAAAGACTTGTTACTCCAATTATTTAAAACTTTCAAGTGAAGAAGCTTCACTAGGAAAGTCAAGGAAGAGAAATTTGTACACCCAGGGTACAATTCAGTTTCTATCTCTTTAAACAACTCATCATATTGATCAACGCCCGAAGTTCTTAAAACTTCGGGATCATCATTAAATGTCTCACAAGGGGTTTCAGATGTACTCGGGCCAATAATATCAGCTAATACATCTAACATTTCATCACCAACATCTTCATCATCAATGACTTCCACATGTTCTGGTTGTTGAGGCTGAAAAGACTCTCCATGATAAAACCATGTTCGATATGATTGTTGGAAACCCTTATCAATCAAGTGATTATGAACGACCCTCAATTTATACCAATAAAGATTAAGACACTTTCGACATGGGCATCTCACTTTACCGTCTTCATTAACATACCTCTCTGCCCTTGAAATAAACATCTTAACACCATCAAGATATTCCTTTGACAAACGATTACTTATGGAAGTCCAGCTCTTATCAATTGTCATCTTGATAGATCCTGTAATTTGTAATGTACAAACGATTACTTATGGTACAGTGAAACACTCCAATTAGTTCATTAGCATCATCCCATTTTCTAATGCATCTTATAAGCTACTAAACATCTTGTCTAACTCATGAATTGGGATATGGTGCTAACTTCATAAGATCTAGATATATTGGTGACAACAAACTCAGATTAGTCAATTCAAACGAAAATATAAGAATCAAGATTACTGTTATTATTGGCATATATATTGGTATGGTATTACAATCATATAAGAATCAAGATTACTGTTATATTGGCACGGTATCAGAATCACATTAGAATCAAGATTGGAACATTCTTCAAATAAAATCTACAAACTTAGAAAAGATTTCTCTTTAGACTCAAGCTCCACGTGCCTGATTTGCCAAATTTAGCTCTACCATCTATAGTTTAAGTTTTTCTTCTAGCCCTCATAATTCAACGCTATTTATCTATAAAATTAATTATAATACTATCATCTTATTTCTTTGTGTAAATGATATGATTATTACTATATAGTGATGGTCTCTCTGAAATTTAGAATTTTAAACACTTCCCTAGTCAAGAATTTTAAATGAAGGATTTGGGCTGCTTAAGCTGTTTCTTGGGCATTGAAGTTTCATCATCTTTTGTTGGCTTTCTTTTAATCTTAGGCTACATACACTACTAATCTTTTTCTCATATTGTTCTATCAAATAGTAAGATTGTTGACACATCATTAGAGATTTATGTCAAGGTTCAATCCAATGATGATGAACCTCTTTCTAATCTTACTCTCTATCTATAATTAGTTGGTAATCTTATTTATCTCACTATCATGTAGATAATTCTTTTTCTGTTTATTTAGTTAATCAGTTCACGACTACCTCTCACTTTATTTATTTTACCATTGAGCTATGTATTTTGAGAGATGCCAAAGGTATTATCTTTTGTGGGCTCTAATTTTCTTCTTACTCTTTTTTGAAACTTTGTGCATCCTCTAGTTCTAATTGAGTAGGAGATCCTATTAATTGATGGCCTACCACTGGTTATTATTGCTTACCTTAATTTGTGATTTTCTTATTTCCTAAGGTGGTAAGAAATAAGCCATTGTTACTAGTTCTAATTTCTAACATTGAGGCAAAATGCTGTGCCCTTATTGATACTATTACCAAATTAATTTGGCTTAACCGATCTACCATGATTTTTCTTTATTATGATAATCAAAAATTTATCCAAACTACTCGTAATAATGTTTTTTTATGGACAAATTAAACATATTAAAATAGACTGACACCTTGTTCGATATCATGTTCAACAATAGTTTCTCCAACTTCAATTGACCTCCTCTCAACTAATCAATTTGTGGACATCATCATCAAATCCCATTCTACCAAACAGAGATCACACATACCATCGTCTGCAGCAACCCAGATCAAAGAAACCGAAACAGAAGGGACTATATCCAAAAATAGAGCTACCGATAGCAAGTAAACAGAAAGCACAGAAAGAGAGAGAGAGAGAGAGAGAGAGAGAGAGAGAGAGA
>UESW01004050.1:668923-704578 GCA_900491605.1 Calamus simplicifolius
TTATTCATATTTAAAACTCAATAATATTTGGCTCTAAATGTAATTTTCATGCCCATTAAGCATTATATTAATGATGCAGGAGTGATTACTATGATCGCAACCGTCGGATCGTCTCCGATCGGATGAATCGCAACGGTCGGATCGATAATCGCCAATCGGATCATAGCTTGAATCAATCGCAACCATCAGATCGTCTCCGATCGGATGGATCGCAATCGTCGGATCTATCATCGCCGATCAAGATCATGGCTTGGATCGATTGCAACTGTCAGATCGTCTCTGATCGGATGGATCGCAATCATCGGATCGATCATCGCCAATCGAGATCATGGCATGGATCGATCGCAACCATCGGATCGTCTTCGATCGAATGGATCGCAATCGTCAGATCTATCATCGCCAATCAAGATCATGGCTTGGAGCGATTGCAACTGTCAGATCGTCTCTGATCGGATGGATCGCAATCATCGGATCGATCATTGCCAATCGAGATCATGGCATGGATCGATCGCAACTATCGGATCGTCTTCGATCGGATGGATCGCAATCGTCGGATCTATCATCGCCAATCAAGATCATGGCTTGGAGCGATTGCAACTGTCAGATCGTCTCTGATCGGATGGATCGCAATCGTCGGATCGATCATCGCCGATCAAGATCATGGCTTGGATCGATCGCAACCATCGGATCGTCTTCGATCGATGGATCGCAATCGTCAGATCTATCATCGACAATCAAGATCATGGATTAGTCTTTGTACAATAGACTCCGGTGCACAAAGCGCGCAACAGGTTCGGGTAATGGGCTCCGGCCACCTTATCTGCAGCATTGAATTGAATTTAATTAAATTCAATCAACCGTCCTAGAGATCGATAGCAGCAATTCACGAATGATATCCCTTCGTTCGCTGCATTGACTGCATTTGATTTCTAACAACATTTTTTTTCTTTAATTTATAAAAAATAGATTTTATTTTCTATTTTTTTATCTTTACAAATTACTTTTGGTAATTAAATAGAAATAAAAATTACTTTTTTATTTCTTATATTTATCATAAAAAATATCTTTTAAAAGGATAACTAAAAAAAGATATATACATAATAATATTTTTATTTAATATTATATTGCATAATAATATTTATTATAATATAATATATTCTATATTATTATAATAACTTTATAACATGTTCTATATACATTATGTATTACAATATAAGATTAATAATTTTATTAACAATATGATAATACATAATAAATTATAGTATACAAAATATTATAATAAGTAATTATTTTGTTATATAAAAAATATTATATATATTTTATTTTTATGTATTATATATAAATACATATTTACTATATATAATATATGTAAATAATAATTAATATAAATATAGTAAATATAAAATTTGATTTTAGAAAAGGTATATAGCCTTTCCCTACTATTTTCGTGAAAATCATAGGGAAAGGGTTGGATTTCTGAAAAAAAGGGTTTTTCCTACGATTTTTATTAAATTCGTAGGGAAAGGTTGGCTGTCTTTAACCTACGATTTTTGTGAAAATCGTAGGTAAAAGTATGCATTCTTTCCATTAAAGGCTCTAGAGTCTTTCCCTACGATTTTTATGAAAATCGTAGGTAAAAGTATGCATTGCTCTAGAGTCTTTACCTACGATTTTTATGAAAATCGTAGGTAAAAGTATGCATTCTTTCCATGAGAGGCTCTAGAGCCTTTCCCTACGATATGATAATCGTAGGGAAAGACTATTGACCTTTTCCTACGATTTTTTTGAAAATCGTAGGAAAAGACTTTTTAGAAAAATAAAAAGCCTTTCCCTACGATTTTCAAAAAATCGTAGGTAAAGATCCAGATCTTTCCCTACGATTTTTAAAAATCGTAGGTAAAGATTTTTCCAGATAAATTTTGGAGGGAGATTTTGCCTCCAAAAGTTTATATAGCCTTTCCCTACGATTTCCAAAATATCGTAGGGAAAGGCTCTGGATCTTTCCCTACGATTTTTTAAAAATCGTAGGGAAAGATTTTTTTAGAAAAATTTTGGAGGGAGATTTTGCCTCCAAAAATTTATATAGCCTTTCCCTATGATTTTCAAAAAATCGTAGGGAAAGATCCCTATGATTTTTTGAAAATCGTAGGGAAAGGTTTTAACCTTTTGACTATAGAATTTTTGCCTACGATGTTTAAAAAGTCGTAGGGAAAGACATCTTTTGCCTACGATTTTAAAATCGTAGGTGCGAAAATCGTAGGCAAAAGTATTTTTGTTGTAGTGTTAACTTTATTATACAATTTTATAATTAAGGATGCTGTGGCTACTCCTCAATTATTTAATTGTATTTATCACTTAGACATTATTTAAATTTTATGCTCAATTATGTCACTTAAGATGCATGCATAATTCAAAATTTACACACACAAATTCTAAATATAATTGAACATAGATATGACAGGCTAATGGCCCATCACTTAATGAACGAGCCAACAGCCCGTCATCCTCACCCAATTCCAATAGTTTAATTTAACCAAAATATCTCAATCACCTCAAAATTTTCGGATAAAATTATGTGCATGGCCCAGCCTCACTGTTGGCCCAAACAATAGAGCCAATTAAATACTGGATCAATTTTAATTGGATCAGATGTCTGTTGGGCCAGGACCTGGCCCCGAATGCTGGGCCAGCGCCTAGCCCACCCAGGCGCTACCAGCGCCTGTTGCCCACGCCAACTAGCGCTGGCGCTGGTTGGGCGCTGGCAGGCAGCCAGCGCCCAGCCAGGGCGCTGGCTTACAGCCAGCGCCTGGGCGCTGGCTTAAATTTTTTTTTTTTTAATAAGATGGGCGCTGGCAGTCACCCAGCGCCCAGCCATGGGCATGGCATCCAATTTTTTTTTTTTTTTAATAATGATGGGCGCTGGCAGTCAGCCAGCGCCCAGCCACGTGCGCTGGCATCCAATTTTTTTTTTTTATATTACTGTCACGTTTTCAGTAAGAAACGTTTTCATCCGTCCTTATCCCGTGTGCACATATCCGAAGCAAGGAAACCATGCTTCCTCTTTTTATGGTGATTTGATTATGAGATGTTTGGATTTATCTTTATTCAAACTATATCCAAAAGAATGAGTGAACAGATAAATGCATGCTTTATCCAAAAGAATGAGTGAACAGATAAATGCATGCTTCATGGCATAAGACTTATCGATCAATCTATTAACTCTCCCGGTACGCAGGTAGTTGGGTCAAAGGCACCAAGGTACTACATCAACCTCCCTTATTGGTACGTCCCTAATATCCCTACCGTACGCCCGTTGGGTAAATAATCCAGGGTACTACCAGTAGCCTCCCCTTTGGACTATCCCTAAAACGAAAGAAATAGAAATCAAGAACGTCTTGCCCCTCTTTATTTTTGATCAGGATAAAATTTAAATATATATTTTCTAATATTTAAAACAAAATCCAACATAAAGATCTAATATATTTAAAACAAAATCCAACATAAAGAAGAGCCCAAAAGCAGAAAGCATTCGGCCAAAACGAGACAGAGGCGTAAAGGCTCTGATACCAAATGTAAAACTTACCAGTAACGTGCCTAATGTGATTTAGATCAACATGGCACTTCAAAATAAAGTAAAGCAGTGGAAATAGTGTTGAGGATTACCTCCCGCCATCGTTTCGGCCTCGGAATAAAATAAAAGGAAGAAGCTTTGAATTCTGGTTCTTCTGGTCCTTTCTCTACACAGATCGATGGTGTGTGGTTTTTATCATATCGTAGAGCAGGTATCAGGGACCATTTTTATATACACAAACCCTCCAGAAATTTTTGCCATCATAGAGATTTTCGGAGCACGTTATGGGCGATGGTTACGGAGTCGCAAACTCACTCCGCTGTTTTGCACGTTCAAAATTCAAAATACATAAACCACAAAATCAGGATTGGTTATTCCCCTGGCCAGTAGGAATCTAAATTAACCAACATATACCAGTGGCTGCAGCAGGCTGAGTGCACCTCCCAGCAGCTGTGCCCTGTCTACAAGACATCCATCTCGGAGCACACCCTGGTGCCTCTCTATGGCCGTGGCCACGACGCCATCAAAAACCCAGCAGACACTCCTATCCTATCAAAAAACGCTCAATCCCGGGCCCTTCAATGTCAAGGAGCATGTCCTCATCACCATCTTTTCCAATTCCGGCGCCGGCAACGTCTATGCCGTCCACATCATCTCCGCCGTCAAGATCTTCTACAAGAAGCATCTCACTTTCTTCGTTTCATTGATCGTGATCATCACCACGCAGGTGATCGTGTCTTTCAGAATCCTTGTCTAAGATTGGTTTTTTTATAATCTTCTGAGCTTTGAATTGGATCCAATTCTTTCGGAGGAGAGCAGGTATTGGGATATGGATGGGCTGGGTTATTCAGGAGATATTTGGTCGAACCCGCTGCTATGTGGTGGCCTTACAATCTCGTTCAAGTTTCCCTCTTCCGGTAAGCTTTCTCTCTCTCTCTCTCTCTCTCTCTCTCTGTCTCTCTCCCTGCTTCAAGCTAACCAGAAGTCTCACAGAAATTAACCATATCTAATCATCGATTGCTATATTATTCTGGATACAGGGCACTCCATGAGAAGGAAAAGAGGACAAGGGGAAGCTTGACCTGGAATCAATTCTTCTTGATTGCCTTCATCTGTAGCTTCGCATACTATGTGTTTCCGGGTTAGCTCTTCAAGATGCTAACCTCTCTCTCGTGGATTTGTTGAATCTTCCCCAACTCCGTTCTGGCACATCAGTTGGGATCAGGAATGAAGGGGCTTGGGGTCGCAGCCATCGGGCTCAACTGGTCCTCCGTCTCCGCCTATCTTAACAGTCCGCTTGCCAGCCCATGGTTTGCCACCGCTAACATCGCTGTTGGCTTCTTCCTTTTCATGTATGTCGTCACGCCACTCAGGTAGAGAGGCCATCGAACTCCGATCCTCCTCATCCACAAGCGATATGTGCCGCCGGCAGCAGCGTTACCATCTCCATCAGCATGGGCATTACCACCACCCTTACCACAGCATTCATGGCCGCGGTGATCGATGCAGCCATTGGGAACAACACCATGGGGGAGTCAAGCGATCGGTTCGATAGCAGCGGGAGCTCTGGGTGGAATGGCAGTGGCGGCAACGCGGGGAGGAGGCACCACGGGGGAGAAGGTGAGCCTCGGCCTTTTTTTTTTTAAAAAAAATATTATCCAAAGCGAAACAAATTCCGACGCTTTAAAGCGTCGGTACAATCCGATGCTTTGCCGACGCTTTCAAAAGCATCGGCAAATAATGTCTCCACTCCCAACATAACGACGCGTCTAAAAGCATCGGGACAATATTTTTCGATGCTTTTAAGCGTTGGTAAATGACATTTTTAGCGTCGGAAAAGCAGGAATTTCTTGTAGTGAAACCACAACGATAGATGCAACAAACATTCAACAAAACCTATACCAATAGTTGATAATCCATGACAACAAGTGGCATCGCTAAAAGTTATAGACAGTTTGATGACCGTTAATATAAGTAACTCTATGGCCATGATTTAAGTTATCTTATCGCAATAATTTGTAACTCTTGGTACAACTTATTGTAATATTTGTAAGCATCACTAGAGTATGAAAATAATGGACAATATCTTTAGTGATGGTTCAACAACCACTAGCAATGCTACTATATCGTGTTAATTAGAAGAATTACTATAAGTTTGACTTGTTGCAATGAATTTAAGTGCCACTATAGACAAATTATGAATTGCAAGTAAATAGAATACATCTTCCACAGTGATGATGGTAAACTGCTACTACTTCCATTATATTGCAATATTTATATTTATCACTACAAGTATAGCTTGTAACACTTTTAATTTTGTTATAAATATTTAATAAAGCATGGCTAATAAAATTTATAACTCTGCTCAAGCTAGTCCCAAGGGTTGCATTAGGCAGTTGATAACCAGCATAAAATTTCATCAGATCTCCTAAAACATGAATATACTAAATTAAACTATGTGAAGGGGACGTCTCTGTTAAGAAAATAATTAAAAAATATATAACTATTTGTAATTTGAGTGTCGACTTAGTCCTAAATAGAGTAAAGTGGAGGAAGCGGATTCATTAAGTTGAGTTGAGTTGAGTATGGCTAATAAAATTTATACCCTATGCTAATAGTCAAAAATTGTTGGCATTGTTTTTATATAGTGACAATTAAATTTGTCATTAAATATTTGGCTTACTATTTTATATATTACCTGAATTTTGATCTTTCCTATACATAATGTATATATGTAAAATACATATGGCATTCATAGCCAACAATAATATATCCACCATAGCATTCTCCTGTATAAAACTTATCACATCCATAAATAGATAGAAGACAATCTCCCTTTGATGCTTATATCAAGAATTCAATATAAGACTACTGTTGAAGAATCTTGAATATTGTTCCACAATTAAAGAAGCGTTGCTCCTCAATTATAGAAGGATCACTCTCTCTTGATGACTTCACAAAAAATCATCACCATAGAGTGTTGTCAAAATTGGAGTATTACCTCTAAATCAAAAGTTCTCAAAGCACGCCCATAAGAGGTTCAAACCTAGAGAGGACAAACATGGGGGATTAAACTTGAACCTTGAATATTGCTTTGTACTCTTGTAGTAAGAAAACATTATGTGATAATAATAAAGAACTCTTTCATATGAGTATGGATGTGCACTAAATAGATTAATCATGATTGCAACATCTTAATTAGAAGTTTTGCAATCCCTAATACGGTGGTAATTAACATGTGGTGCTTCCACCCATTAAAAATTTGAACTTTACAAAACCTAAGAGAAATTGTCAATAAGGCATAGACCTCACTAAAGTCAAATATTCTAACCACCATATTCCGACCCGATGCTCATCATGACCCAAAAAAATGCGAACACTTTGAGGTACTAGGAGGAAGGGTTCATACAACCACAGATTTCTTGGTTGGCATATCCAAAACTCCTAAAGTAACAATATTGTATGGGTAATTTTGGACCAATTAACAAAGTCGATACATTTCTTGCCTTTAAAGTTGGTCTACTCTTAGAAAATTAAGCAAGTTTCCACAATAAGCATATTGTAAGAATCCATGACGTTTCAATCTCCATCATACCCTACAAGGACATTAGGTTTGTTTCTTAGCTCTGGAAGAGCCTCTCTAAAGCCATAAGGACCAAAAAAAAAATTTTGTATATCTTTCTAGCCACAGACCAATAGATAATATCTAAAAAGAATATTCAAATTCTAAAGGACATATTAAGGATCTATCTCCTAGATTTGGCTGAAACATGGGATTGTTGCCTCTAGTTTGCTTATAATAATAATTATTAAGCTAGCATTCAAATGGCTCATTTCAAGACATTTTGTAATAGGAAGTGTGGTAAGATGATATTGGAGAAAAATAGTTGTTAGGCCTTAGATTGTGCAAGATATTGTGGAAAATATCAAGATTATTAGGTAATGGATGAGGAATGTTCAAAGTAGGTAGAAAAGCTACGTTGATGGTTTTTTGATATTACCTCCAACGAAGAGTATGATGAAGTTTGACATTCATAACAAACTCAATCTGGATATATGGTTTCCTTTTGAGATTTAGATCGAGTCTAGAAAGTTGAATATAAATTAGCATTCCAACCTAACCTCTCAAACATACGCATTATATTCCATATATCACTACTAAGGAAATATGTGCGAAATCCTAGCCATATAATTAGATTTGAACCTTTACAACTTTGCAAGGATCTTACTTGAAATTGCAAAAAGCAAGTCCTTATATGTCATACCATCTCGTATGCCAAAATCTAGTGAAGCAACTGTTAGTGTGTGCCCTAAATCCAATCGGATTAGATGCTAGTTTGTACACATTTCTTTATAAATGCAAATCAAATTTATTGGTTTCTTTATCTATCCGGGTGTAATTTATATATATTAGATATATTTAACCTATGAGATAAAGTCCAAAAGAATGCGAACTATGCATATGAAATTTGTAATAGAGATTAAAAATTGTGAGATCCAAAATTGCGCATTATGGTTTGATTCTTTAAATTTTTTTATCGATGCGTAGACAGGACTGGGCACTGTCGAACGCTGATGAGACTAGCACGCATTGCATATCTTCATTCTTATAGTGAGCAGCTGATCTCGCAAGCTAAAGTATGGAGATACTTGGATAAGGTGTGTGAATGTTTGTTATTGTAACGATGCATTAGATGACCCACACAGAGATCCAATATGGATATTATATATAGTGTCGATGGTTGATCTCTGATGACGATGGTGCCAGTGATCCTTTGACTTGAGATCTTCATTGTACCTCATATGTGGAATGTTATGCTTTGACGACATGCAAATGTCGCTTTAGCCATGGGTGGCAAATATGGTATCGATTGGGTATGACATAAAGCACATGAAGGTGGTGTTTGATCAAGACAGGATTCATCTCCCTTGATAGAAAGGGTTATATCCCACAATCACTTGATGGATTAAATTGACTGTTAAATCCTTGCAAAGTTAAGTTGGAATTCGAAATGGTTTCGAAGTTCTAATTCATATGAGTCAATTTTTTTGAGATCAAGTAAATAAAGATCAATTACATGGTTGACACATTTCATACCACTGATTGATCTGGGATATGTGACGAAGGGATTGAATCGTACAGTAACCATTCATGGACAGGTGTTGATGACCACATCAACAAACCCTTAATACTTGGGTGGTCATGATGCTTTGCTAGAGGTCGCTCATGATCTATAATCATGGATTCTTTGAATTAATCAAAGAGTTGATTTGGTTAAAGAATTGACTTGGACAAGGTGTTGATCAAGTCATCCTTAGGGTCAATATTAGGGACATGATTATTACCAACGTGTCAAGGGATCTAATGGGTCACCGCATTAAAGAGATTTTGGATGAAGTTAAAATGGGAATTAAGTTGGACTTAATTCAAATTATATGACCAATTAATTAGGATTGGGTTTGACTCAATCTTAATGAGAGAACATGAAATTGATGAATAGGATTCATCATAGAGAAAAGAATTTTGTGTTCAAGAGAGAGACATTTTGTACATGTGATGTACATATGAAATTCATTAATTAGGCATGATCCATGTGATGGATGGCTTAGATTAATTGAGATTAATAATATGGTATTTAATTGGGTCCATATGATGGCATGATTTGATTCGTGGAAACCCAATTGAGTTGAGGGCTGAGATCGTGCTACGTGGAGGATGGATCCATGCCCATGTGATGGACATGATCCATCTCCATGTCATGAAGGAGGGAACCCCATGATTTGAGGTGTCATCAATGTTGGGGAAATTATTGAGAAATTATTTATCCAATTATTGATTTTGATGATTAACAAAAGCCATGAGCATATTCCTTGTGTTTGATAAATTTGATAAGTGTTTCAGGGATTAAGATCAGTTATTTATCCAAATGGCACTTAGAAATCAGTTTTGAATTGAATTTCAATGGAATTTATTTAAGTTCAGAACTTGGAGCCGACACCCTAACAATCTCAAGCTGACTTCAGAGTGTATCAGAATAGTTCTATATTTTCGGCACGGTTCAGAGTCGACACCTAGAGTTTTGAAGCCGACACCTGAAGTTTTGGAGCCGACACATGGATATGTGGAGCCGACTCTAAGCTGAGTTACAGAAACTATGTTTTTTGGAGGATTCTTGGAGCCGACACCACAGAATCGGGACTTGACTCCAGTTAGCGAGGAGTCGACACTTTGTAAAGTCGGAGCCAACTCCGCGATGGATTACTTTTTTGCTATTTTTTGGAAGACGATCTAGAGCCGACACATGAAAAGTTAGAGCTGACTCCAACCTGTCAAGGATGATTTTCAAAAGTGCCAGATCAGCTCTAACAGATATATTTTTTCACCTAACTCTCAACGGATCTATTTTCTTACGTGGAGAATCATCCAAGGTACTTTATAATGGCTATTTTTTCACCTAATCTTAGATTAAAAATCTATAAAAAAGGGGGATTCGTCCGTTCGAAAATAAGAGGAAAAATAGAGAGAAAAAATGGGAAAAATATCAAGAAAATTTCCAGTGAAAAAGAGAGATATTTTAAAGAGAAATCTTTGAGTCCAAGCCTATCATCTGAAGAGAGATTCAAGAGAAATTCAAAGCTTTCAAAGGTCAAAATTGGAGGATTTCAAAGTTCTAAAGAAGAAGAGCAAAAGCCCTATTTCCTCAACATTTTCTTCAACGAGCTGTGTTCAAGATTCAAAGTTCAATCCTTGCTCATCCATTCAAAAGAGAAGAGGAAAAGAAGAAAAGAATAAAAGCTCAACTCATATCGCTTCAAACAGGCTTTTCTAATCTTGTTTTATTTACATTGCTTATTTGCTCAGTTTAAGGAGCTTTACATTATTGTAAACATTATCTTGATTTGTTGTTTACTAATTCAATCAGGAAGATTGAATTAGTTGAGGTAGTTTACCTCGGGGACAAGCTAGATTAGCTTGGGTTAAGGTTTTGTGCTGGTGAACCTATAAAAATCGGCTGGGTTCGTTGTGACCCCGTGTAAAACAATAAGTTTGGGTTGTACACTGGTGAACCCATAAAAATCGATTGGGTTCATTGTGACCCCGTGTAAAATAATAAGTTAGAGTTGTGAGCTTGTAAAACAACTCAACTGTAATCAGGGGATTATAGTGTGGACCCAAGAGTTGCTTGGGAGTGGACGTAGGTGTGGGATACACTGAACCACTATAAATCTTTATGTGTTTATTGTTCTTTTGTCTCTCTCTCTCTCTCATTTACATTGTGTTCATTACTTACTGCATCACTTCACTAGTTCACTTAATCATTGTGAAATATGTTTTAAGTTTTAAGTATTAAATTTTTTAAAGAACCCAATTCACCCCCCCTCTTGGGTTGCCATCTGGGCCAACAATTGGTATAAGAGCTTGTGCTCATTTCTAGTTGATCTAACAATCAAGGGTTAAAGGTCCAAATGGTAACACAAGCTGGTTCATCTTTTGCTGAAGGTCAATCCACTAATAGGCCGCCTTTGTTCAATGGCTCTAATTATTTATATTGGAAAGCAAGAATAAGGATTTTCATTCAAGCTTTAGATTATGAATATGGAGTGTCATTACAAATGAAACTAATGCACCCACACATATTGTAGATGGTTCAATAGTTCCTAAGCCCGAAAGGGATTGGAATGAGAACGATAGGAAAATGGCTCAACTTAATGCCAAATCCATAAATGTTTTATATTGTTCTTTAGATGCAAATGAGTTTAATCACATTTCTACTTGTATATCTGCAAAAGAAATTTGGGATAGATTAGAGGTTACCCATGAGGGTACCAATCAAGTCAAAGAATCCAAAATTAATATGCTTGTTCATAAATATAAACTATTTAAAATGGAATCTTATGAAAGTATTTCTGATATGTTCATAAGATTTACTGATATTATAATGGGCTGAAAAGTCTTAAAAATCCTACACTAATGCTGATCTTGTGAGAAAGGTATTGAGATCCTTGCCTAGAAAGCTAAAGTCACTGCCATACAAGAAGCCAAAGACCTTAACATTCTATCTCTTGAAGAATTGATTGGATCGCTGATGACTCATGAGCTTCAACAGTTAAAATCTTGATGAAGATGAGTCCAAAAACAAAAGATTTATAGCACTAAAGTGTGCTGTCCAAAAGGATAAGATTGAGAGCTCAAGTGATGAAGATAATGGTATATCTCTTATTACAAGAAAATTTAAGAAATTTATGAGAAAGTAATTTGATGGAAGAAAGAGGCCATCATTGAAAGAAGAACCAAGCTATGAAAAAGAAAATGGAATAATCTGCTATGGATGCAATGAGCTGGGACACTACAAGCCAGATTATCCATATCTAAAGAAAGGTCACAAGAAATTTAAGAAGAAAGCTATGGTAGCCACTTGGAGCGACAGTGACACATCAAGCTTCAAAGAAGAAGAAGAAGAAAATGAAAATGCTAATCTTTGTTTCATGGCCAATGATAATGAGGTAAGTCCTAGTATTTTAGATGATTTTACATTTGATGAATTATATGATGCTTTCAATGAGTTAATTAGTGATTTCAAGATTTTGAGAAATAAGAGCAAATCATTGAAAACTGAAAATCTAGAACTTCTCAAAATAAAAGATGAACTTGTTTTAGAGATCAAAAGTTTGAAATCTAAAAAGAAAGATTCTCTAAAAGAAAAGGAATCAATTTCTAATGAAAATATTAATTTGAAGAAAGAAATTGATAAATATAAGAATATTGTTGATAGATTCACATATAGCTCAGAAAAATTAAATTTACTTTTAAGTAATCAAAGAGCTATATTTGATAAAGCTGGACTAGGATATAAACCTCACATGAAACAAAAATATGTCAACAATTTCTTTGTAAAGAAAAATGATGTTTCATGTTATCATTGCAACAAAAAGGGACATAAATCATATGAATGCAATTTTAGAAAAACTAATAAAAATTTAAGTCTTAAGGGCAAGAAAATATGGGTTCCAAAAGGAACAATCTTTATTGCTACTAACCATGAAGGACCCAAGAAAGCTTGGGTACCTAGAAGCAAAACTTGATATTTTGGATGTAGGTGTGTCTTGCAACCGTGGAGCAAAAGAAAATAATACTTTGATAGCGGGTGCTCAAGACACATGATGGGTGATGAATCTCATTTCATCACTTTGGATGTAATGATGGAGGAGTGGTTATCTTGAATATAATGGTCAAAGTAAAATTTTTGGCATTGGTAAAATTGGTATCACTCCCTCTACTTTTATTGACAATATCCTGCTTATAAATAGATTGAATTATAACTTGCTTAACATTATCCAGTTTTGTGAAAAAAATTTTAAAGGTATTTGAATTATCTCTTTGCATAGTTATTAATCCTGCTGATAATTGCATAAAATTTATTGGTCATATGTTTAGAAATGTTTATATTGTTGATTTGAATGACCTTAGTTTTGATTGTCTAGTTGTCATAAATGCTAAAATTGATGAATCTAGTTATAACATTGTAGACTTGCTTATATTAGCATGGATTTTCTTTCTAAATTATTCAAAAAGGATTTGGTTAAATGTTTCCCAAAATTAAATTTCAAAAAAGATAAGATTTGTGATGCATGCAAGTTTTGAAAAACAAACCAGAATTTCTTTCAAGTCTAAAAATATGATTTTAACTTCTAGACTGTTAGAACCTTTGCATATGGATTTATAATTATTGATGATTTTCTTGATTTACATTGGTGTTAATCTTAGCTAACAAAGATAAAGCTTTTCCTATATTTTAGAAATTTTTTAAAAGCATTTCAAATAAAAAAAGGTTTTCCTATTTTATCTATTAGAAGTATTCATAGAAAGAAATTTGAAAACCATCACTTTGAAAATTTTGTTAATAATTATAGTAGAATGAAATGATAGGACCTTGAATTCAATTCATATTCGATGAATCTAATGATCTTCCATCAAGGAAGAGAAAGGCTTTCAAATGATGCAGATAAAATTGATGATCAAATCAAAGAGCTCACCTTGGAAGAGAAAGGAAATTGAACATGATGAACATCAAGGTAATGCTAAATTTGAAAGAGAATGAAGGTATGTCTATAATTACCCTAAAGAACTAATGTTAAGTGATCCATCTTATGATATTAAGACTAGATCATCGTTTACGGATGCATGTAATAATTTAGTTTTTGTTCCTTATATAGAACCTAAATGACATGCATGATAATGGACACTAGTTAGTAGATCACATAATCATCTAATTATTAAAACTAAATGGATATTTAGAAACTAGTTGGATGGGTATGATAATTTCATTAGAACTAAAGCAAGACTGATAGCTATAAAATATAATCAGAAATTGATATTGATTTTGATGAATCTTATATTCATGTTGATAAATTAGAAACTATTAGATCACTCCTTGCATTTCACATCTTGTATGATTATATTAAATGAATGTTGAGAGCATGTTCCTTAATGAATATATTGCTAAACAAATGTTTGTTGATCAACCATCCGGCTTCAAAATTCTCTTGTTTCCAAACCATGTATTCATATTGAACAAAGGTTTATATGGTTTGAGACATGTACCCTGGAAGTGGTTTGATAGGCTTATTAAGTTCTTGATTAGCAATAAATTTATAGTGAAAATGTTGATGCAACATTATGAATTAAAAGACAGAATGATGATATATTGATAGTATAAATTTATGTAGATGGCATTATATTTGGTGCTACTAATAATTTCTTGTTCCAAGACTTTGCTAAGTTCATGCAGGGAAAGTTCGAGATGAGCATAATGGGTAAAATCAATTATTTTATCGGACTTCAAATCAAGCAATCAAAGAAGATGATCTTCATAAGCTAATTCTTGTACCTCAAGAAAATTTGAAGAAGTTTGGCACGAAGAAATCCAGATGTACATTTGTCGAGTGATATGGGTTGCAAGCCCATGATCGGCAACTAGTGGTATCAGTTTGATCTGTTTACTCCTTGCTTGATATAATTTTATTGTAAGACTTGGATTATTAAATGCCTACTTTATTAGTGGTATCATTTCTTGATCATATCTTATAATAAATTGCCTATGCATGAAATGAAAAGGATTTGATAAAGGTGATGCATATTTTGTTATAATATCTTGATTGCATATCACCTATGTAAGAAATCTTATTTTATCATATGAAATGCGAAAATGAAATGTGGTGATTACTATAGAATGTCTATATTTTTTCATATATACATTAAGATTAGCATGATACATTTATAAAATGTTTGGATTATATGACATTGGTATCATTTCTTGCATAAAACTTTTATTGCATATAGACCAAATTTGAAATATTAAGAGGGAGAAGAATGTAAGCATATTTGAACTCAAATATTTGATGTGGTATCTGTTGATATTATATCTCAACATATTTTTAAATTAGTAAGGGGAGAAGAAACTTACTTGAATATTTAGATACTTTGATGCATTAAGCACTATGATGTATTGAATATCAAATATCTTACTGTTATAAGTGCTTTGATGTATGAATGTGGTATCAACTCTTATATGTGGCAATGATTTGAATGCATATCAAACTATAAAATTGCTACCTTGCTCAAATGTGAAAAAGTGATATTTTGATCCTACATTCAAAGTTTTTAAATTGGTATCAATTGAGTTATGAAAATGATTGTTGTTAAATGATTTTATGAAGATACAAAAAAAAGGGCATGGGAAAGATCTTAGAAGAGCTTAAGAGACTTATTAGATTTTCTTAGATTTTGATGTCTAGTTTGCTCTATGATGTAATTTGATTCAGTTTGCATTTTGATAGAATGATTATATGGATGATGTAATGAAATGAACATTTTATTGTAATGTTTCAGTATTCAATGAATAACATACTTGAATTTTGATATTAATTTGATTCAGTTTGCATTTTGATAGAATGATTATATGGATGATATAATGAAATAAACATTTTGTTGTAATGTTTCAGTATTCAATGAATAACATACTTGAATTTTGATATTAAGTTGCTTGAATTTTGAGTTAACCTTTGATTTTGATGTTTGAATTATTCAACTCCTATAATTAATGTTAATTTGAGCCTTAATGCACCTTCTAAACCTTTTTTTTGATTACAAAAAGGGGGAGAAAGGTTATTTTCGTATATGCATTTGATATTAATATCATATATGCATCAATGTTTTTGAGAGAAGATGATATATGTATATGCATGCAAAGGGGAGAAAGGATATTAAACTATAGAAAATGGCATTTACTTGTATATGCATGTTACATGACAATTAATAACAAATGTCATTAAGATATGCATACCATTTCAATGAATTTAACATATACATCAACATAGGGGAGCTACCTCATTAAGAGGGAGCTTAACCTTAATTTTAAAATATTTTATCAATTATGCATTAATTGATTATGCATATACTCAATGTTTTTATCATCATCAAAAAGGGAGAGATTGTTAGGAAAATTATCGAGAAATTATTTACCAAATTATTGATTTTGATTATTAACAAAAGCCATGAGTATATTTCTTGTGTCTGATAAATTTGATAAGTGTTTCAGGGATTAAGATCGGTTATTTATCCAAATGGTACATAGAAATCAGTTTTGAATTGAATTTCAATGAAATTTATTTAAGTTCAGAACTTGGAGCTTGTCCCCTAACAGTCTCGAGCTAACTCCAGAGTGTATCAGAATAGTTCTATATTTTTGGTACGGTTCGAAGTCGACACCTAGAGTTTCGGAGCTGACATCTGAAGTTTCGGAGCCGACACATGGATATGTGGAGCCGACTTTAACCTGAGCTATAGAGACTATGTTTTTCGGAGAATTCTTGGAGCCGACACCTCAGAATCAGGAGCCGACTCTAGTCAGCGAGGAGTCGACACTTTGTAAAGTCGGAGCCGACTCTGCAACAGATTACTTTTTTGCTATTTTTGGGAAGATGTTTGGAGCCAACACATGAAAAGTTGGAGCCGACTCCAACTTGTCAAGGACGATTTTCAAAAGTGCCAGATCAGCTTTAATGGATATATTTTTCCATATAACTCTTAACGAATCTATTTTCTTGCGTGGAGAATCATCCAAGGTACTTTGTAACAGATATTTTCTCACCTAATATCGGATTAAAAATCTATAAAATGGGAGATTTGTCCATTCAAAAATAAGAGGAAAAATAGAGAGAAAAAATGGGAAAAATATCAAAAAAATTTTCAGTGAAAAGAGAGATATTTTAAAGAAAAATCTCTAAGTCCAAGCCTATCATCTGAAGAGAGATTCAAGAGAAATCCAAAGCTTTCAAAGGTCAAAATCGGAGGATTTCCAAAGTTCTAAAGAAGAAGAGCAAAAGCCCTATTTCCTCAACATTCTCTTCAACGAGCTGTGTTCAAGATTCAATGTTCAATCCTTGCTCATCCATTCAAAAGAGAAGAGAAAAAGAAGAAAAGCTCAACCTCAAATCGCTTCAAACAGGCTTTTCTAATCTTGTTTTATTTACATTGCTTATTTGCTTAGTTTAAGGAGCTTTACATTCTTGTAAACATTATCTTGATTTGTTGTTTACTAATTCAATCAAGAGGATTGAATTAGTTGAGGTAGTTTACCTCGGGGACAAGCTAGATTAGCTTGGGTTAAGGTTTTGTGCTGGTGAACTTGTGAAAACCGGCTGGGTTCGTTGTGACCCCATGTAAAACAACAAGTTTGGGTTGTATGCTGGTGAACCCGTAAAACTGGCTGGGTTCGTTGTGACCCCGTGTAAAACAACAAGTTATGTTGTGAGCTTGTAAAATAACTCAACTGTAATCAGGGGATTATAGTGTGGACCCAAGAGTTGCTTGGGAGTGGACGTAGGTGTGGGATATACCGAACCACTATAAATCTTTGTGTATTTGTCATTCTTTTGTCTCTCTCTCTCAGTTACATTGTGTTTATTGCTTACTGCATCACTTCACTAGTGCACTTAATCGTTGTGAAATAGGTTTTAAGTTTTAAGTGTTAAATTTTTTAAAGAACCCAATTCACCCTCCGTCTTGGGTTGCCATCTGGGCCAACAATCATAAAGCCAAATGCAAGGTTGCAACGTTGGTTTCATGGGATAACCAATTTTCTATTTTTAGGGATGTGGTTTGGTGGTTGTAATCCTAACATTATCATGATAGCAAATATCCTAAATTTGTTAAGATAATTGTTATCAACTTGATATGATTGAATGGTTAGGTGGTTGAAAAACCTCCCTTTTTATGAACCACACAACCTCCTTTTCATGTATAAAAGGAAGAGAATACCCCCTTCGAGAAACACATCTAACTCCTTCTTTTTCTCTTTTTTGGATGCCTAACACCCACTTTCTCTCTCTAAAACATCCTTTCTCTTTCTAGGACATTCCTCTCTCTTGAAGGGTTGAAAGCTCCTCTCTCTCTCACGTCCCTCTTTCTGGGTTGTTGAAGGAAGGCTTTCTCTCTCTTATTGGTTAATCAAGATTTGATCTGATCAAGAAATCTTTCCTTTCTTGATTGATCAAGATTTGATTTTGATCAAAAATTATTTTCTTTGATAGATCAAGATTTGATCTTGATCAAGAAATATTTTCTCTCTTGATTGATCAAGATTTGATCTTGATCAAGGAATTGTTCTTTCTTGATTTGGAAAATCAATTGAAAAGAAAAGAGGCGCTAGCACCCCTCGCAAGAAGGTTATCATCCAATCCTGAGAGGACATCATCCAAAGATCTTCGTGGATCACCATTAGAGGCCGGACGCATGGACGGCTAGTGGTAAATCGTTTACCGGCTTCATCAGGCTTCATCCCCAATAAAGAACACAGGTATGATCTATTATTAATCATGTGTTATTTCTTGTTAACTGAATTTGTTCCCTGAGGATCTTGGGCTTTGGGAATTAAATTCGTATTTATTTTTATCTTCCACTACTGATTCATATAAAATATACAAAATTCCCAACAAGTGGTATAGTTGACCTATATTTTTCACTGGTGACCGTTTCATAGGCCTCCGCCCAACCGGTAGATGATCGTCGAATCTGATTACCATTATCGGGTGATAACATGATCGTGCGACAATGGATAGGGCCAAAGCAGGTTTCCCAACAAGTGGTATCAGAGCCATCTCAGGCTTCAAATTCAGTTAATTTGATAGATTACCTGAGTTCTAGTTTTTATATACATAGATCTAAATTTTACATGCGATGTAAAATATAAATATTGCCATATGCTAAAGATTAAATATTTAATAAGTTTATTATATGATAATAAACATGAATTATTTAGATTTGATCATATTAAAAATTAAAAATTATGATTTATGTGTGACATAATCATAAAGGCTGAAATTTAACATATCATGTTTAGAATTTAATTTTGACATGATAAATAACATGATTAAAATCTAAAATATATTGATGAAGATTAAATATTTAATAAGTTTATTATATGATAATAAATATGAATTATTTAGATTTGATCATGTTAAAAATTAAAAATTATGATTTATGTGTGACATAATCATAAAGGCTGAAATTTAACATATCATGTTTAGAATTTAATTTTGACATGATAAATAACGTGATTAAAATCTAAAATAATTATATCATGATAACATGATAATCAAGATTAAAATTAAAATTTTAAATTTTGACATGTTATCATGTTAGGGATGTTATGATAGAGACCAATTAGGATTTTCATGTGATGAAAATAAATTTATCATAACAGATAATGATAAGACAAATATTTAAAATAAATTGTTATAAAATATTTGACACTTATCATAAATCCCTAAAGATCACTATCTTATCTTATCATAATGTGTAATAGATGATAAGGTTTAAGAAAAATTAGATTTAACCATATCATTGTTTGATCCTATGATTCCATAATTGATCAAATCAATTGGGCTTAACTACAATTGGTGTCTAGAAAGGTGCGATCATGGTTTTTAATTGCTCCGTTCGCTGCCTGGGAAAACCCATTCAATGGATCGAAGGGTATGCTAAATAGGACCCCATTGATCAGCTGATCTGGCCATTGTTAAGGGAAAGCTCTTAATTGATTAGATCAATTAAGGTTAATCAGGATGGTAGCAATTGATTTGGTCACATGATTAGGGTTCCTAAATTAGATAGTGATCAGGATCCTAATTTGATTAGGAGTCCCAATCATAAGATTGGATCTTATGAAATTTAGGTTAATTGAAATTAATCTAAAATTCACATATAGGATATGTAACCTAGCATGATACAAATGTTGTACATGCATGATGGGACCTAATGCGCTAAATCCCTCCACGAATATTAAGTCATTAGCCTTCCATTGTTCACATGATACAAAATCATTAGGGCATGAGATTTGTTGTGCCATAGCCAAGATCAAGTGAACCTATGAGGAGTTGATTGGGGAACAATGGGTTGACTTAACTAGGTTAGCTGGCATAATTGGCCATAGTCAGGGTCAGTCTAATCTAGAGGCAATGTTTAGGGTGATCATAAGATGTGATTGACAAGGCAATGTCCCCTAAATGATCTAGGAGTCACATTTGATGTGATTGATACAAATCTACCTAATTTGGCTTACTAAGATTTGTTGTGCCATAGCCAAGGTCAAGGTAAGTCAATTTGAGGGTCCTAGCCCACTAAGAAATTATTTGATAATTTTTTGAGATTAATAGAGAGGGCTATTAAGCTCGATAAAATAGTGGGAGTAATTGATTTAATTAAAAATTTTAAAATTACCATATTAAATCAATGATTTGCATTCATAATAATTGATTCATTCTATTTTCTTTACAGTTGTAAGAAACACCATGAGTGTGAACATTAACCTTAAAGGTAACCTAAAGTCCAACAAGCTGATCGATCTAATTTCCCTGATTGTCTAAGGAATATAGCCAAGAAAAAATATCACTTTTGTGGCAAGGATTGGCACTAGAAGCGTAACTGCAGGGTTTATTTGCAAGTCTAAAAGAAAAGAAGCATGCTGATGCTTCTACATCAGGTACATAATTGAGATGTTTTCTTCTATTACTTCTTATTCCACTTGGGTATTGATACTGGTTGTGGGTCTCATATTTGTATTAATATGAAGGTGATAAGAAATAGTAGAAGATTGGGGAAAGATGAAGTGATCCTATGAATGGAAATGGAACAAAGGTTGCTGCATTAGCCGTAGGAATTTGTTCTTTATCTTTGCCCACAGGGCTTGTAATTGAACTTAGTAATTGTTACTATGTTCCGAACATAACAAAGAATATTATATCCGTTTCATGTTTAGTAATGAATGGGTATTCATTTGAAATTGGAAATAAAGGTATTTCTATTTTTCGAAATGAAATGTTCTTTGGTTCTGCTGAATTGTTCAATGGAATTTATGTTCTTAATCTTCAAACCCTATTCTCAATATTGAATCAAAAAGATTAAAATCAAATAATTCTAGGACTCATACTATGGCATTGTCATTAGGCCATGTAAATGAAAAGCTTTTAACTAAGTTACATAAGATGGATACTTGGGCTCATTCGATTGGGAATCGTTTGAGGAATATGAATCATGCTTACTTGGCAAGATGACCAAGTCACCTTTTATCGAAAAAGGCGAGCGAGCAACTGAATGTTTGGTTTAGTACATTCGGATGTATGTGGACCCATCAACATTCAAGCCATAGGAGGTTTTTCTTATTTCATCACATTCATATAACCATAGTAGATATGGTTATGTATATCTGATGAAGCACAAATCTGAAGCCTTTGAAAAGTTCAAAAATTTAGATGTGAAGTAGAAAAACAAACTGGCAAGAGTATTAAGATACTTCGATCAGATCGAGGTGGTGAATACTTGAGCCATCAGTTCATAGATTATTTGAAGAAGAATGGGATTCTCCCTCAATGGACTCCTCCTGGTACACTACAGTACAATGGTGTGTCAGAAAGGAGAAATCGTACACTATTAGATATGGTACATTCGATGATGAGCCTTGCAGATCTTTCAAAAATGTTTTGGGGTTATGTGCTAGAAACTGCCGAATATACCTTAAACCGAGTTCCATCTAAATCGATTAACTCCACTCTCTATGAGATATGGTATGAAAAGAAAACATCCCTTAATCATTTAAGGGTTTGGGGCTATTATGCTTATGTGAAGCGTGATGAATTAGATAAGCTTGAAGCTAGATCTGATAAATGCAATTTTGTGGGATATCCAAAACAAACAAAAGGATATTACTTCTACCACCCACTTGAGAAAAAGATGTTTGTCTCAAGACATGACATATTTCTAGAGAATGAGATTCTCACAATGGGTAGTGGGAGTAAGATTGAACTTAGTGAAGCTCAAGAACCACAAATTAATATAGACCCATTAGATGGAATGGAGCATATGCCGAATACAGTGGGAGTTGAGTAGGAGACTCAACCCACATTCAAGCAGATGTTGCATGAAAAGCAATAGGTGGCTTCAAGTACACACTAGCTATGTAGATCTAGTAGGACAATTCACATCCCTAAGAGATATGCATTTCTTATAGAGGATGATGAGCCTACCAACTACAAGGAGGCAATGTCTGACATTAACTCCAAGAGATGGCTTGAGGCCATGAAATCTGAAATGGACTCCATGTATGACAACCAGGTATGGACCTTGGTTGATCCACCTAAAGGGGTAAAACCCATTGGGTGCAAATGGATTTTCAAGAAGAAGACTGACATGGATGGTAATGTGATTACCTATAAGGCAAGGCTAGTTGCAAAAGGTTACAAGCAAAGACAAGGTGTTGACTTTGATGAAACCTTTTCACCTGTAGCCATGCATAAGTCCATAAGGATTTTGCTTGCAATAGCAGCATATTTTGACTATGAGATCTAGCATATGGATGTTAAGACTGCCTTCCTAAATTAACATTTAGAGAGGATGTGTATATGACATGACTAGAGGGTTTTGAATCCATAAATTCTAAGAAAGTGTGCAAGCTACAAAGGTCTATTTATGGACTTAAGCAAGCCTTTAGAAGTTGGAACATCCGATTTGATGTGACAATCAAAGAGTTTGATTTCATCAAAAATGAGGATGATCCATGTGTGTACAAGAAGGTTAGTGGGAGTGATATTGTTTTCTTGATATTATATATGGATGACATATTATTAATAGGAAACAATGTATCATTCCTTAAAGAAGTGAAGGATTGGTTGTCAGGTAAATTCTCCATGAAGGATTTGGGAGAAGCAGCCTATATACTTGGTATAAAGATCTATAGAGATAGATCTAAAAGGTTGCTTGGATTGACCCAATCCACGTACGTAGATAAGATGTTAAATCAGTTTAGCATGAAGGAATCCAAGAAGGGATTTCTTCCAATGTCGCATGGTGTACATCTCTTCAAGGACATGAGTCCTAAGACCCAAGAAGAAAGAGAGTACATGGATAGGATACCATACGCATCAGCAATTGGATCCATTATGTATGTGATGCTATGTATGAGGCCTGATGTTTCTTATGCCTTGAGTATCACGAGTAGATATCAAGCAAATCCTAGTGAGAAACATTGGATGGCAGTCAAGAATATCCTTAAGTACTTGCGAAGAACTAAGGATATATTCTTGGTTTATGGAGGACCCGACCTTATAATTTGGGGTTACACGGATTCTAGTTTTTAGTCTGATAGAGATGATTATAAATCACAATCAGGCTATGTGTTCACACTCAATGGTGGTGCAGTCAGCTGGAAGAGTTTCAAGCAGGAGACGACCGCCGACTCTATGACTGAAGCCGAGTACATTGCAGCATCAGATGCAGCTAAAGAAGCAGTTTGGATCAAAAAGTTTATCACTGAACTTGGAGTGGTTCCAAGCATTGTTAATCCATATTCTTGTATTGTGATAACAATGGAGCTATTGCGCAAGCCAAGAAGCCAAGGTCTCATCAGTGGTCCAAACATGTACTTAGAAGATATCTTGTAATTAGAGAAATCATTGGACGAAATGATATAAAAATAGAACGAGTCCCCACGAATGACAATATTGCCGATCCGTTCACTAAAGTCTTGCCGCAGCAGAAGCATTATAGTCATGCTGAGTCACTTGGTATTAGATATATGGGTGATTGGCTCTAGTGCAAGTGGAAGACTGTTAGTGTATGCCCTAGATCCAATCAGATTAGATGCTATATTGTACACATTTCTTTATGAATGCAAATCAAATTTATTGGTTTCTTTATCTATCTGGGTGTAATTTATATATATTAGATATATTTAACTTATGAGATAAAGTCCAAAAGATGCAAACTGTGCATATGGAATTTGTAATAGAGATTAAAAATTGTGAGATCTAAAATTGCACATTATGGTTCGATTCTTTAAATTTTCTTAGTCGATGCGTAGACAGGACTGGGCACTATCGAATGCCGATGAGACTAGCACATATTGCATATCTTCACTCTTGTGGTGAGCAGCTGATCTCACAAGCTGAAGTATGGAGATACTTGGATAAGGTGTGTAGATATTCGTTATTGTAACGATGCATTGGATGACCTGCACAGAGATCCCATATGGATATTCTATATAGTGTCGATGGTTGATCTCTGATGATGGTGGTGCGAGTGATCCTTTGACTTGAGATCTTCATTGCACATCATATATGGAATGTCATGCTTTGATGACATGCAAATGTCGCTCTAACCATGGGTGGCAAATATGGTGTCGATTGGGTATGACATGAAGCACATGAAGATGGTGTTTGATCAAGACATGATTCGTCTTCCCTAATAGAAAGGGTTATATCCCACGGTCACTTGATGGATTAAATTGACTGTTAAATCCTTGCAAGGTTGAGTTGAAATTCGAAATGGTTTCGAAGTTCTAATTTATATGAGTCAATTTTTTTGAGATCAAGTAAACAAAGATCAATTACATGGTTGACACATTCTATACACTGATTGATCTGGGATATGTGACGAAGGGATTGAATCGTACGATAACCATTCATGGACAGGTGTTGATGACCACGTCAACAAACCCTTAACACTTGGGTGGTTATGATGCTTTGCTAGAGGCTGCTCATGATCTATAATCATGGATTCTTTGACTTAATCAAAGAGTTGATTTGGTTAAAGAATTGACTTGGACAAGGTGTTGATCAAGTCATCCTTAGGGTCAATATTAGGGACATGATTATTACCAACGTGTCAAGAGACCTAATGGGTCACACGCATTAAGGAGATTTTGGATGAAGTTAAAATAAAAATTAAGTTGAAATTAATTCAAATTATATGACCAATTAATTAGGATTGGTTTGACTCAATCTTAATGAGAGAACATAAAATTGATGAATAGGATTCATCATAGAGAAAAGAATTTTGTGTTCAAAAGAGAGACCTCTTGTACATGTGATGTACATATGAAATCCATTAATTAGGCTTAATCCATGTGATGGATGGCTTAGATTAATTGAGATTAATAATATGATATTTAATTGGGTCCATATGATGGCATGATTTAATTCGTGGAAATCCAATTGAGCTAAGGGCTGAGATCGTGCCACGTGGAGGATGGATCCATGCCCATGTGATGGACATGACCCATCTCCATGTCATGGAGGAGGGAACCCCATGATTTGGGGCATCATCATGAAGCCAAATGCAAGGTTGCTACGTTGGTTTGATGGGATAACCAATTTTCTATTTTGTAGGGATGTGGTTTGGTGATTATAATCCTAACATTATCATGATAGCAAATATCCTGATAGTTATAACAAATATCCTAAATTTGTTAGGATAATTTGTTATCAACTTGATATGATTGAATAGTTAGGTGGTTGAAACAAAACCACACAACCTCCTTTTCATCTATAAAAAGGGGGAGAGATATCGCTTTCGAGAGACACGCCTAATTCCTCCTTTTTCTCTTTTTTGGATGCCTAACACCCACTTTCTTTTTCTAAAATATCCTTTCTCTCTCTAGGATGTCCTTGTCTCTCTCTTGAAGGGTTGAAAGCTCCTCTCTCTCTTTCTCTCTCTAAAACATCCTTTCTCTTTCTAGGACGTCCTTGTCTCTATCTTGAAGGGTTGAAAGCTCCTCTCTCTCTCTCACGTCCCTCTTTCTGGGTTGTTAAAGGAAGGTTTCTCTCTCTTATTGATTGATCAAGATCTAAAGGAAGGCTTTCTCTCTCTTATTGGTTGATCAAGATTTAATCTTGATCAAGAAATCTTTCCTTTCTTGATTGATCAAGATTTGATCTTGATTAAGAAATTATTTTCTTTGATAGATCAAGATTTGATCTTGATCAAGAAATATTTTCTCTCTTGATTGATCAAGATTTGATCTTGATCAAGGAATTGTTCTCTCTCTTGATTTGGAAAATCAATTGAAAAGAAAAGAGGCGCTAGCACCCCTCGCAAGAAGGTTATCATCCAATCCTGAGAGGACATCATCCAAAGATCTTCATGTGGATCACCATTAGAGGCCGGACACGTGGACGGCTAGTGGTAAATCGTTTATCGGCTTCATCAGGCTTCATCCCCAATAAAGAACACATGTATGATCTATTATTAAATCATGTGTTATTTCTTGTTAACTGAATTTGTTTCATGAGAATCTTGGGCTTTGGGAATTAAATTCGTATTTATTTTCATCTTCCGCTGTATGTTATATGAATTTGATTCATATAAAATATACGAAGTTCCCAACAGCAACCACTCTAAATAGAGGTTACTTTAGAGTTCGAGAATGAGATAAGAGCCAAGTGCCCTCAACTCCTTAGATCATACAAAGGGTTGTGGATCAAGTTGTCTACTTGGTTAGTAGCACTATTAATAGAGTTAAGAACCCCTTGTATGCTATTATTATCTTCATCATTTGAATTATGTTATGTTGACGTTATCATGATATTATTCATTTTGATTTATCAACAGCAGATTCAAGAATGAGAAAGCACAAGTACGGAGAACAGATAGGCATGGGATAAGTTTCAATGTCCTGAATTCTTCCTAATGCTTTATTCATCAAGAAGTAGCAACGAATCTGAATGTAGAAAACATTACATGAAGTAGAAACATTTCAGGCATCAGTTATTCAAAGAACCAGTGTCACTTCTCAGTATAGCACCATGACATCTCAGGAGAGATCTTTTACACAGATGAAATTATCTCTCTACTGCATTGCTATAAATCACCCTTTGGGCTTTCTACTTTACGCTTGAGTTCACATCCCCTGCATACCAATTAGACAAAGAATTAAAATTATACAGTAAAGTCATAGTCCTAATCAGATGAAGTAAAAATGGTTTAGGGAAGAAGCAATCACAAAATATTATATCCCCTTTTCTAGTCCTTATTTTGATTCCTAATATTAGTAACATTATAACTCATATTTATGACAAGAGTTATTGACAATGAAATCTGAAGGAGAAAATAAGAGGTTGCTTCAGTTAATCATCCAATATATTAACATGTACAAAACTAAGAGTAATTAACCACCTGAGAAAAGTCTGAATGTGTGATTGTTGGTAGTCTGATCATATCAGTGATCAGATGCAACTAATGTTTCGCATGAAGGAAATCTACTTATTATTCTATGCTTAAAAGTAGTGACTCCAATAACAATGATTTTAATTTTCCAGAGTATCTAACGATTTTAATTTTCACATGAAAAGGAGTCCATCTAAATGTATGAAGACTAAGAAATGAGCCCCAAATGCATTAATAGGTACAACTTTCCATATAAATTCATGGCTAACAAGGACTTCAAATAATATATTATATATTATGTGTTGAAAATATCTCACTTTAGCAGCACTTGCGGATGGTTGGCCCTCAGAATCTGGGGATGCGTCTCCCCTTATAATGGAGGTCGCTTTCGTCCGATAGCAGCAACTCCAGGCGTTCAACCTCTTGTTTTAGTGCGTCGACCTTGAAAAAAAATTAAGAAATTTATTAGATATTTATGTTTTCTAAGGGGAAAAGAAATTAGATGATTATGATTGATAAAATAAGGAAAAAACTGTTCCATCTTCTTACCTCCTGATCTGCTCTTCGAAGCTCCATGGTTAAGCTTCCGTTCAATGGTCCCAGGGATTGAAACTGAGCAGATAGCCTTGCCATCTGGAGAAATGGCAACATCTTAAAACCAGATAATTTTTATGGATGCACAATATTATGCTGAGAAAGGACCGAGGAACGTGAGTGAATGACACTACATCTCCATTTCCGCATGTTGAGGGCTATAACTCATCCAAAAAAAATGAAAAAAGATGGTTAAGAGAAAACTAACTTTTCTATAACATCTAGAGGAAAGACCTATTTCAAATCCAGCATAGATATATGACTTCTCTGTAGATGCTGTCAGCTCCCATAAAGCATTCTAGAGGAAAAAAAGACACGCAACAGAGAAAAAAAAAATTCCAAGAAGCTAAAGGAAGGAGAGAAGTGAAGAGTCCCTAAATGAATACTAACTATAAATGAAGCAGGGCGTCTAACAAGAGAACAATCAATGGTCATGACCAACCCATGCAAGATTGCAGAACGTAATGCTGTCTGTGAAACGATTACAAAACGTAAATGACAAACGATTCTATCAAATGCTTCGAACTGTCAAGATTGGAGAGTTGTAAACCGACATTGGTATCTGGAAAAAAGGAAATGGTGAGAGCATGAATGATATAACATGCCAAGAAGAACTCCATAATGATCGATGTTGCTCTCTGTTGCGGCCGAATCACGTATGATGAACGTCGGGCAGGCTGGGATCACCGGGTGCGTAGAAAGGCCGCCGTCTTCCTCCAGGAGCCTGCAAAAAGTCCCGGACCGATGGTTCCGGCAGGGACCCTCCGACGCCCAAGTTAGTGAGTCGTCCAACAGGGATATGATTTTTGTAGAATTGTTCTAGAGTAAGTTCCAGCGAGAGTCCCCTTGCATGGAGCTCGGGTCCTCCTTTTATACCTATTGGGGATCCGTGTACCTTAGTCTGTTGGAACCGTCGAATCTGTTCTGTTGTGATGTTTCATCGAACGGTAAGTTGTTGGACTGTTGCTGGATAAGGGCCGCTTATAGCGGTAACTGCTGATCAGGCTAACACTGGCCCGTGATTTTGGTAAGTGAGGTATTCGGCAGTAGACCTTAGGGGTCGGTTGCCTACGACTTGTCCTTGTATGAAGGCCGTCACTGGGGGTTGACGCCGGATGGCAGTGCTAGAGGCCGGAACCAGAGTCTCAGTATGGGGACTGATGCTGAAGGCCAACATCCGTGACCAATGCTGGAGGCCGATGCTGGTGGCCGGCGCTGGATGTCTGGTGCCAACGCGTAGTTGGTCTTTGATGCCGACGCTGGGGTCCGGCGCTGGGGCCGGCGCTAGAGGCCGACGCTGGGGGCCGACGCTGGGGCCGGCGCTGGAGGCCGACGCTGGAGGCCGACGCTGGGGCCGGCGCTGGAGGCCGACGCTGGGGCCTTGGGTTTTGTTGTCACATCATTGCTTTCGAAAATCGCACGAAAGATAATACTACTCCGGGGAAACGGCCAGCCGTATCAGATGCCCCCCGCCCCTGAGATTGGTGAGCGTTTACTTACCCACGAAAGGGGTGTGAATATCCTTTCGGTGGCCGGTTTCCGCGTCATCATTTCGCCTTTGTTGGGATTAGGGAGGATTTCCCTCGGGCAGTGCTACGAAAAGGTGGATGGTATCATCGCGGTAAGGTTAGCGCCCCCTTTTACATTGGCGGTCTTTTCAAACTTATCGTATTGGCAGGTCGTCGAAACGCCTCCCTACTGAAGACGGACGTGTGGTTGGATCAGATGGTTAGAGGGTGTTTCGAGATGGTGTAATGATGACAAATTGCCCTTATCTTCCTATCATCCCCACTTCTTCCGCCATTGCCCCCTTTTGAGTCCGCCAGCATTTCTGTCTCTCGTTCATTCTCTCCGTGCTCTGTCCTTGGCTCGCGTTTTTCTTCTCAGGTTAGTTCCCATGGCTTCTTCTCCTTCTTGCTCCATTTCCGGTTCTTGGGGGGGTTCCCACCGTCCTTCCCAGTCTTCTGAGTCCCAGTCCATCCAATGGTCCACCTCATCTTCTAACCGTTCACCGGAGCCCCGACCGGTCGATCGTCCCCCAACCGGGATTCGCCCGGCCGGCGGACGAACTTCCGTCCGGACCCGGCCGGCGGTCTCCGGCCCTTCTAGGGTTACCAAGGAGTCCCCCGAAGGGACTGCGTCTTCCATGTCTGCCCAGGACATAGCAAACCTAAGGGCCAAGTACGGTTTCCCTCCAGACCTTCATATATTCGTTCCTACCCCTAACGACAGGGCAACCTCTTCCCATTCCGGAAGGGTTGCCTTGTACAGAGCCTTTTTTAAGGCTGGGCTCCGGTTACCGATCCACCCCTTCATTCTTAATCTTCTGGATCGGTATTCTTGACCCCATCCCAACTAGTTCCCAACTCCTTCCGAACTATTGTTGGTTTTTTAGTACTCTGCCATCTGCAGGGTATAGAGGCTAGCATTTCCTTGTTCCGCAGCTTCTATACCCTCCGCAAACAGTCGGGGTGGTGGTCTTTCACTCCTAGATCCAATAGGATTCTTAGGCTATGCCTTTCTTCCTCCGTTAAAGGGTGGAAGGACAAGTTTTTCTTCGCGGACATCAGCGGGGTTCGTGGAATCTGGGGGATACCCAATATCGACGCCAATAGGGACTCCTCCATCCTTCCACGAGACCGGATGGCTTTTGGGCAGCTCCTGACCGCCGATATTCCTAAGTGTAATAAGCTGATAGCCGAGGAGAATCTTCACCGTGCCGGTTTAATTCCCTCGAGGGGTGAGCACTAGACTACTCGCCTCTCTTCTCTGTTCTTCTCTTTTTTTTTTTTTTTTTTAACTATCCCTTGCTTGTGTAGGGATGGCGCCGACTTTGCATAAGCTTAAACAAGTGGCCGCCAAGAAGAAGAAGGCCGCGGGGACTGCGTCCCCTGCCGAAGGAAGGGCTACTGCCAAAGTTCCCAGGAGGGCCGACGCTGGGAGGGTTGGCGCTAGAGAGACCGACGCTGGGGTGTCCGACACCGGAGGGACTATAGTCGTGAAGCCCCTACGTGCCAAGGTCTCGAAGAAGAGCGGCCCCAAAAGGGCCGACACTAAGGGGGCCGACGCTCAGGAGGCCAAAACAGTGGGGTCCGTGCGCATAGGCGAGGCGGCTCAACCCCAAGCCGAAGAGCCCGTCGCGAAAGACTCGGCGAAGGCCGGGGCCGGCAAGGAGGTGGAGCAAGGCCCGCTGGTGGGAGAATCTCTAGCTCCGGCTCCTCCAATTATTTTACTTGACTTATCTCCTGACGGGAAGACGCCGTCTCCCACGCCTAAAGAGACGGATAAAGCTCCGGCGGCAATAGCGGCAACTCCAGTCGCTGCCCTGCCCCCTACGGGGGTGACAACTGAAGCGCCTCTGCCTGCTAAAGAGCCGAGGTGGCAGGCTCCGAGGCGGAATCAGCCTCCGTAGGTCCGACGCCCCGGAAGGGAGGGTATCGATCCCTCCTTCCGGTCACTGCTGGCAAACCATAGCCGCTGGGCTACACGGGTCATAGAAGAAGCTTCAGTGGCGGAGGTGCAAGAATACCTCTGAGGTCAAGGATGTGTTACTTTCTTTCGTGAAGCCTCGGTGGCGCACCTCTGGGTGAGTTTTTGTGCTATTATTGTCCTTTTCCTTTCCCCCCTTTTTCTTTCTTTATATATGGGCATTTTTTCCAGGCCTTGAATTCCCTCGTCGCCCTTAAAGATCTTTGGACTCTGAGCGACACCGCCATTGAACAAGCACGGGAGGAGATGGTCTCCCTTCAAGTCAAAGTAGAAAAGGCGGTGATGGCCCTAGAGGACACTCGGAGCACCTTGAAGGGTGAGATCGAGGTTACTCGGCTTAGGGCTGAAAAGGCCGAATACGCGCTGGAGGTTGCCCAGCGTCGTGCCGCCAATGAGCTAGACAATGCTCAAGTGGTGGAAGAGAAACAAAGAGTGGCAGAGGAGAAACAGAGAGTGGCGGAGGAGAATTTGAGGGCGACAGAACAGGAGGTATGTGCTTTAAAGACTCAACTGAGTTCTGCCTCCGTCGAGACCAATGCGGCTAAGGAAGCCGCCCACCAATATGTAACTAAAATCGCGGATCTGGAGGCGACAGTGGCGGAGGCCCAGAGGAGGGCCATTGAGGCGGAAAAGAAAGGGGCCGACGCCATAGAGGATTATAAGAAATCCGAAGCCTTTGATAACGAGGTAGCCGAGTCAGCGGCGCTAGCTTATGACGCCGGCTTCCAAGATTGTAAAGATAAAATCCAGGAGCTTTACGACCTGGAGGATATTGAGGAGCTGAAGCCCGACGACGTCCCCGAGGATGACGCCCCGCCTTCCGAGGGTCATTAACAGCTTTTAGTTTCTCTTTGTACTGATTGTGCCTGACCTGAGTCAGCAATTTTGTAACCTTTACTGTCAATGAATATTTTTAATCTCTTTCGCTTCTTCGATTATGATCAACTTCAGTTGTCCGAACTGCCGCGAACTGCCAGTCGATGGGATTATGTTCAGTTGGTTACGCTAGATAGGACCGCGAGTCATGACGCTGTTCAGGCGTCGACAAGGCCAATGTTCAGTGGTAACGCGGATGTTAGTTGCTATTACAAACGCGCGGTACTGGTCCCCGGTCCCAACACATAGTTGGTCTTCACGGCCGACGCTAAGCGCCGTCTCGGGTGCCAACGCACAGTTGGGTCTTTGTTGCCGACGCTGGGCGCCGGTCTTGGGTGCCAACGCGGAGTTGGTCTTTGAATGCCGGAGCGGATCCGATCTTTTGCTACCGACGCTGGGCGCCGATCTTGGGTGCCAACGCGGAGTTGGTCTTTGAATGCCGGAGCGGATCCGGTCTTTTGCTACCGACGTTGGGCCGGTCTTGGGTGCCAACGCGGAGTTGGTCTTTGAATGCCGGAGCGGATCCGTCATTTGCTACCAACGCTGGGCGCCGGTCTTGGGTGCCAACACGGAGTTGGTCTTTGAGTGCCAGAGCGGATCCGGTCTTTTGGTGCCGACGCTGGGTGCCGGTCTTGGGTGCCAACGCGGAGTTGGTCTTTGAGGCCGGAGCGGATCCGGTCTTTTGGTGCCGACGCTGGTCGCCGGTCTTGGGTGCCAACGCGGAGTTCGTCTTTGAGTACCGGAGCGGATCCGGTCTTTTGGTGCCGACGCTGGTCGCCGGTCTTGGGTGCCAACGCGGAGTTGGTCTTTGAGTGCCGGAGCGGATCCGGTCTTTTGGTGCCGACGCTGGGCGCCGGTCTTGGGTGCCAACGCAGAGTTGGTCTTTGAGTGCCGGAGCGGATCCGGTCTTTTGGTGCCGATGCTGGTCGCCGATCTTGGGTGCCAACGCAGAGTTGGTCTTTGAGTGCCGGAGCGGATCCGGTCTTTTGGTACCGACGCTGGGCGCCGGTCTTGGGTGCCAACGCGGAGTTGATCTTTGAGTGCCGGAGCGGATCCGGTCTTTTGGTGCCGACGCTGGGCGCCGGTCTTGGGTGCCAATGCGGAGTTGGTCTTTGAGGCCGGAGCGGATCCGGTCTTTTGGTGCCGACGCTGGTCGCCGGTCTTGGGTGCCAACGCGGAGTTGGTCTTTGAGTGCCGGAGCGGATCCGGTCTTTTGGTGCCGACGCTGGGCGCCGGTCTTGGGTGCCAATGCGGAGTTGGTCTTTGAGGCCGGAGCGGATCCGGTCTTTTGGTGCCGACGCTGGTCGCCGATCTTGGGTGCCAACGCAGAGTTGGTCTTTGAGTGCCGGAGCGGATCCGGTCTTTTGGTGCCGACGCTGGGCGCCGGTCTTGGGTGCCAACGCGGAGTTGGTCTTTGAGGCCGGAGCAGATCCGGTCTTTTGGTGCCGATGCTGGTCGCCGGTCTTGGGTGCCAACGCGGAGTTGGTCTTTGAGTGCCGGAGCGGATCCGTCTTTTGGTGCCGATGCTGGGCACCGGTCTTGGGGGCCAACGCTGAGTTGGTCTTTCAGTGCCGGAGCGGATCCGGTCTTTTGGTGCCGACGCTGGTCGCCGGTCTTGGGTGCCAACGCGGAGTTGGTCTTTGAATGCCGGAGCAGATCCGGTCTTTTGGTGCCGACGCTGGTCGCCGGTCTTGGGTGCCAACGCTGAGTTGGTCTTTGAGTGCCGGAGCGGATCCGGTCTTTTGGTGCCGACGCTGGTCGCCGGTCTTGGGTGCCAACGCGGAGTTGGTCTTTGAGTGCCGGAGCGGATCCGGTCTTTTGGTGCCGACGCTGGGCGCCGGTCTTGGGTGCCAACGCGGAGTTGGTCTTTGAGTGCCGGAGCGGATCCGGTCTTTTGGTGCCGACGCTGGTCGCCGATCTTGGGTGCCAACGCGGAGTTGGTCTTTGAGTGCCGGAGCGGATCCGGTCTTTTGGTGCCGACGCTGGGCGCCGGTCTTGGGTGCCAACGCGGAGTTGGTCTTTGAGTGCCGGAGCGGATCCGGTCTTTTGGTGCCGACGCTGGGTGCCGGTCTTGGGTGCCAACGCGGAGTTGGTCTTTGAGTGCCGGAGCGGATCCGGTCTTTTGGTAAACATACTCATTCGAAAATAAGAACATGTTTATTATTCATGCATCAAACAGATTCGAATTAATAACGATAGAATTCTATTGATAGTACCGGCGTAAATTGTCGGCATTCTAAGTTCGAGGGAGCAGCTTCCCGTCTAGCTCTTCGACTTTATACGCCCCATGGTGGAGTACCTCCTTGATACGGTATGGTCCTTCCCATTTTGGTGCTAACTTGCCCCCTTCCATCGGCTTTGATACTTCAGCTCTTCGTAGGACCAGGTCTCCTGGCCGGAATGTCTTGGGTCGCACCCAAGAGTTGTAGTGTTTAGCCACTCGCTGACGGAACGCTGCCATACGAAGTTGCGCTTGATCTCGCAATTCTTCCACCAAATCCAGATCAGCCCTTAGCTGGTTGGAGTTGCTTTTTTCGTGGTATAATTCCGTCCGGGGACTAGGAGCTCCTATTTCTACGGGGATGACCGCCTCGGTCCCAAAGACCAGGCTGAAAGGGGTTTCCCCTATGGGTGCTCGCGGCGTCGTGTGGTAGGCCCACAACACACTAGAAAGTTCTTCCACCCAGCGCCCTTTACAGCTATCTAGCCGAGCCCTGAGCCCTTGGAGGATGATGCGATTGGTCACCTCAGCTGCGCCATTGGTTTGGGGATGCCCTACGGAGGTGAATCGGTGACGGATGCCCAGGCCCTCGCAGAATTCTCGGAAGGCCGTGTTATCAAACTGTCGGCCGTTGTCTGTAACTAGGGTGTGTAGTAGCCCAAACCGGCACACCACGGATTTCCAAAAGAAAGCCCTTACTTTGGCTTCCATGATTTTAGCAAGAGCTTCCGCCTCGATCCATTTAGTGAAATGATCGACGACCACAACTAGGAACTTACGTTGTCCGGAGGCAGGAGGGAAAGGTCCCAGGATGTCCATGCCCCATTGTGCAAAGGGCCACGGTGCAGCCAGGGGAGTCAGCTGGGCCGGTTGATGTTGGACGTTGGCATGACGCTGGCAGCTGTCACATCTTTTGACAAGTTTAGAGGCGTCCTCTTTCATTGTCAACCAATAATACCCCTGACGTAGAGCTTTGTATGCAAGGGCCCTGCCCCCCAGATGGCTTCCGCATATCCCCTCGTGTATCTCTCGCAAAATATAGTTGGCGTCGGTGGGACCGACACACCTGAGGATAGGGTATGAGAATGACCTTCGGTAGAGCTTTCCTTCCATAAGGAAAACTTCGGGGCTCGTCTTTTAAGCTTCCTAGCTTCGGCAGGGTCTTCTGGGAGGATGCCATCAGTAAAGTATTGAACGTAGGCGTCCATCCAGGAGGGCTCCAGCTCCACCGGCAAAGTTTCTCTTGGTACCTCAATGCTTGGGATTTCTAAATGCTCCACATAAGCCTTTCCCAACATCCCGTCAGCCGAGGCAGCGAGGTGGGATAGGGCGTCGGCTCTAGCATTCTCTTGTCAAGGAATGTAGCTGACGCTGAAGTGAGTGAATGGGGAAACCATTGAGTGCACC